>OY723392.1:4599084-4642047 GCA_963210295.1 Ophion ellenae
GCAATTTCCATGGAATTCGATGGCATCACAATGGCATACCATACGAGGCAGCTAGAATGGTAATTCGACAACTCTTGCATGGAGCTCGTGCCATCTATGCGAAGGGATTCGAAAAATGCGCATGGCTATCAAGATTTACAGATCCCGCGACAAACGTCATCGACTTGAAGTCTTTGGACTATCCATCGGTGCAGAAGCTGCTGAAAATCGTAAACTTCAAATGCCCCCATCATCCCTTCAACACGAACTGCGCCTATGAGAATGTAAAATTGGTGAAAAGCTGGTTGACTGTATACAAAGCGTGAGCGAGGGTTTTTTTTTGAATGAATAAAAAACATTTCGATGAAAGTGTCATTCGTATTCTTTATTCTACGACGAAAACATCCATCATTTACAATTCGATCAAACATATACATTTTGTACATAGTCAACACTAACTGTTGAAAACGATGGCAAGACGCTGTGGTGTAAACAGTTCGATGATGGTGTTCCAACGATTTTTTTTTTCCCCGTCCACCATGTTCAGAGACGACGGAACTCGACACTGTTGTATTTTCCACCATTATACTGCATGCAGAGTTGACCATCGCGTGTCACTTGCAGCATACTCTCGAACATTTCCGGATCCTGATCGAAGGCCTTTACAAGTCGCGCCGGTAAGAAGACAGAGAACTCATCCGCGATGTCCACGATGTAGCGTTTCCCAAATTTGGATTGTACGGCCCTCATGTCGGCGATTAGTCGTTCCGACTTAACGGGGAGTTCTGACAGCTTCTTCGTTGGGAGGAATTCCGTCATCCGGCCGACTTTGTTGATACTCGAGAGATCCATTTTCCCACACATTCAAAACTCTTTTTAGATGTTGATGGTGCAGTGGAGTAGTACAGTCTGAGCTTGACCCACGAAATTATAAGCTCCCTCGTAAGCCTCCCACTAAAATTGTCAAACCTCTCCCCTCTTTTCCAATCGTGAAAAACAGGTTTGAACACGTTCGAAGAACCCCGTACGTGGAGAATTTTCACAGCATTTTTTACACTCCCGACGTTGAGGTGGCGGTCCATCGATGTGATCCTTCATCTGTGGCGTATTATAATGCTCAAAGCATGGAAGATATGATATCACTTCACTGTCGTTCCGATGATGTTCCGGCAAACGATCCCATACTAAGCCAACATATTTACCCCAATATTTTAAGAGCAAGACCTTTGGAACCTGTTCGAGCTCGTTTTTAGTCAAGTCCAGGGGGTGCTTGGCTGGATGCACTGCGTACATACTCGCACATGCGAACATCTTGACGTTATATTTCGGAATGGAGACCTCGACTTTTCAAGAGCTGCGCTCAAGTGGTCCATCCGCGGTCACAGCCTATGATCCCTACAGATTATAGTTTTTTCCGAGGAACCTGTCAGGACCTGTCTCGAGTGCCGGCGAGCGTGGAAACGAGGCGGATGCAATAGACATTGTCTTTCGGGATGGAACCAGCTGCATGCCATAAATATTGGGCTTTGAAAGGCGGCCCTTCACACACACAGCACTCATCGACGACGGCTTCCCCCTCCCGCCAGTCGCTCCACGGACCACATGGCCCCCACTCCACATAGGCTCCTGACGTCACACGCGCCCCGGCGACCTCCCCACGACCGTAGCGCCACCTTGGCTTCCCTACACACACGCACGCACGCACGCATGCACGCACGCACGCACACACGCCGACGTCCCCACGACCGTAGCGCCACCTTGGCTTCCCTACACGCACGCACGCACGCACACACGCCGACCTCCCCACGACCGTAACGCCACCTTGGCTTCCCTACACGCACGCACGCACGCACACACGCCGACCTCCCCACGACCGTAGCGCCACCTTGGCTTCCCTACACGCACGTACGCACGCACACACGCCGACCTCCCCACGACCGCAGCGCCACCTTAGCTTTCCTACACGCACGCACGCACGCACGCACGCATGCACGCACGTACACACAAAACAGTAATCGACGCCCCCCCCCCCCCAGTCGCTGCACGGACCACATCCACCCCCCCTCTCCACATAGGCCTCTCTGTGACGTCACACGCGCCCGGCGACCTCCCCACGACGGTGGCGCCACCTTGGCTTCACCACTTTTGATACACCACCGCCCCTTGGGTTAGAACCGGCCTAGCTCCTCTACTAATATCTCCGAAAATAATTATTTTTTCGACCTGGGTCCAACGGCATCGTAATCTTAAAAATATTTTAGATTTTTCTAGATGGTTCTCACAAAATCGATTTTTTTAAGTTGTCACTGTGGTGTTGTCCCTTTAACAAATATCTCGAAGTAGATCGATACCCGCTCCCTCGAATGGAGGAGGTATTAGAGCCTTTGCGAGGGGGGAAATTGTTTACTAAATTCGATCTATCGGAGGCCTATCAACAACTACCGCTATCGCACGATTCACAGAAACTGGTGGTTGCATATCGGCTTATTCAAGTATCACCGGCTTCCCTACGGTGTTTCCACAGGACCGGGATCCTTTCAAAGAATAATGGCCTCACTACTGCTGGGTGTCTCGGGTACGGTAGTATTTGTTGACGATATTATATCAGCGCCAAACGTAACGGAGCATCTCAAAAGAGCGAGCGAGGTATTAAAACGATTGAACGATGCGGGACTCAGAATAAAGTTCGGAAAGTGTACATTTTTGGAAGACGAAGTTTGCTACTTGGGGTTCCGAATAAAGAAAGATGGTATCAGACCACTACGAGAAAACATCGAAAGCGTAATAGACGCACCGCGACCTAAAGACGTGTCGGAACTGAGAAGTTTTTTGGGGTCAATAAATTACTCCGGGAGATTTATCGAAAATATGGCTCACAAACTGAAGCCGCTCTTCGCGTGCCTGGAGAAGGATAAATTCAATTGGAATGAGGACTGCAATGCAGCATTCGAAGGCATAAAAAAGAGCTCACTTCCGAACGAATCTTGGTACACTTTGACCTCAATAAGCAAACGGTCCTCACATGCGACGCGTCCCCATACGGTATAAACGCGATATTAGCACATCGAGACGAATCGGGGTTCGATCGCCCCATCTGTTTCGCTAGCCACTCTCTCCCGGCCGCAGAGAAAAACTATACACACCTCGATAAAGAGGGGCTTGCAATCATATTCGGGGCACGGACATTTTTCGAATATCTATACGGATCTTCATTCGTACTCCAAACCGACACGGCGGCACTGCCGCAGATTTTCGATCCGGCGAAATCGGTCCCTGAGATAGCGGCAGCGAAACTGCAAAGATGGGCATTATTCTTGGCGCCGTTTCACTATAAAATAAAGTATATTTGGGAATCCACAAACTATGCCGACTGGCTTAGCAGGTTGCCGCTTAAAGACACAGCTGATAAAGCCAAAGAATGCGCGATTTTACAACACATGGCGTATACAAATTTACATTTAGTTAAAGATCAGAATCAGGACCGTACACGCCGAGGGTATTTTTTCCACGCTGACACACATTCCAAATCAGTATACACAATGAAAGGATGTCGCTCTTTTCGGCTAAAGTTTGTGAATTGGAGCCATAGAGGACCTACCCTGAGTACCTGAGTAAACGGATTTTATACAACGCTCCTTAGTTTTCGAGATAAAACGTTCGAAAGTTTAGCTCGTAGCTACTAGTAGCTACTATACCGGTACGGTTGCACCTTTGTCGAACCAGCGGGCGTGGCCCAGTGGGCAAGGTTCCCGGCTCTGACGCTCGCGGTCCAGGGTTCGAGTCCCGTAATGGCGCTTTTTTCACAAAATATAAATAAATTCGATGCATGATGCAAAACCGTCTAATTATTTGTTATTATTGTATATTTATTTGAAATTTATTTTTAAATTCACTTTTATCATTTTTTGCTTTCCTTTTTTTAAAAATGATTTATTATAATTTTGTCTTTCACGCAGAAAAAAAAGAGAGGAAGAAATTATAACATCTTTTACAAGAAACTGCGGTTTATTATTTTTCATTACAATATACAGGTTTTTCTTGCTCGCTATCAATGTGTTCGCTTGTTACGTCAGAACAATATTGCGGGTGGTACTTGTCGTAAAAGCAAGCAAAACACAAGACCAAAGAGCAACGCGCACATTGTATCAAAGCTATAGCCTTGCAGGCGCACGGAGTTTTGCGCAGCGTTATCGGAAAGCATACTTGATTGACATTTAAAAACAGCGGTCTTCCCTCAATTTACTTCGATGCAAACCACGCATAATTAATCATCGGTGCTGATCAAACGCTTTACGATCACATCTTTGTCGACGAGAAGAAGGCATGTACATGCAGTATTAAAATTATACCGCCCAAGTGCACGCCGATTCGCCAACCGTGCGATGTATATTTTTACCGACAAGTGAAAATGTTCACAAAACAAATACAAAATAATCCCGATTTGTTAAAAAAATAACAGAGAAATTGCATCAAGGGAAGATTCCATACTTGTACGTTATCGGAAGATTTTATATTTCTGCGTCCATTAATTATGCGTGGTTTGCATCGAAGTTAATTGAGGAAAGACCGCAGTTTTTAAATGTCAATCAAGTATGCTTTCCAATAACGCTGCTCAAAACTCCGTGCGCCTGCAAGGCCATAGCTTTTATACAATGTGCGCGTTGCTCTTTTGTCTTGTGTTTTGCTTGCTTTTATGACAAATACCACCCGCAATATTGTTCTCATGTAACAAGCGACTACAGTGATAGCGAGTAAGAAAAACCTGTATATTGTAATGAAAAATAATAAACTGCAGTTTCTTGTGAAAGATGTTATAATTCCTCCTCTTTTTTTTCTGCGTGAAAAATAAAATATTAATAAATAATTTGAAAAGAATGGAAAGTGAAAAATTAAAAAATCGAATAAAAAATAAATAAATAAAATTATAATAAATAATTAGACGGTTTTGCATCATCCATCGAATTTATTTATATTTTGTGAAAAAAAATGCCATCTCGGGACTCGAACCCTGGACCTCGAGCGTCAGAGCCGGGAACCTTGCCCACTGGGCCACGCCCGCTGGTTCGACAAAGGTGCAACCGTACCGGTATAGTAGCTACTAGGAGCTAAGAGCTAAACTTTCGAACGTTTTTTCTCGAAAACTAAAGAGCGTTGTATAAAATCCCTTTACTCAGGTACTCACGGTAGGTCCCTCTACAACATATCTGAGACTTATCAAAATCCGTGAGTGACAGCCTGTAAGGTCCCTATGTCAGCCAAAGCACCGGAATTGCGAAACCAATTCGAAGGTGTTCTTGGCGAATCAGCAACAGTCCAGAGTAAAGTCCAGACAGTTGATCTGGAGATGAAGGACCTGGAAGAGGACGCGATGAAGGAGGAGATATCGGCGATTCTGTAGAGAGTGTTGGAACCGGACTATCCAGCCATGGAACACTCTCTTAAGTCTCTGCGTAAAGCATATGGCAGGACTCAGACCGCGGTAATACGACGCATGGTGCCTGCTGCCCAGAAACTTCTGGATACAGGAATCATCCGAGTCGGCTGGTGTAATTGCAGAATCCGAGAGGTGATGAGATCACTGAAGTATTTCAAGTGCTGGAAATATGGATACGTATGACGGAACTGCAAGAGCAGCGTCGACCGGGCTGAATACTGCATCAAGTGCGGTAACACTGGCCACAAAGTTGCCGAATGCACAGCAATCCATCCAGAAAATTCCAGAAAAAAATCCAGAAAAGCCAGCCAATGCCATCGCCTGTGGACGCAGCCCTGCTGGAAAAGATTGTTACACATCTGTTCCCTGAGCAACTCGAGGAGGACTGACAGCTCGAGGAGGACGTCGATGCCAGGACATCCTAGCCATTACTGAAGAAGAGCTTCTTACGGCGATTGCCAGGGTGGGCAACAATAAAGCCCCCGGCATGGATGGGATACCCATAATCGCACTCAAGGCAGCGATCAAGTTTGCACCGGAAATATTCCTGGGCACGTAGAATGCGTGTCTCAAGGAAGGAATCTTCCCGGACAAGTGGGAGTGGCAGAAGCTAGTAATCCTCCCGGAAGGGAAGAAGCCACCGGACGAACCTTCATACTATCGTCCGCTCTGTATGCTGGATACCACCGGAAAGATCTTCGAGCGAATCATCCATAACAGGATTGAGAAGGTCGTGGACCCTCTACTGGCGGAGAGCCAGTTTGGCTTCAGAAAGGAGCGCTCTACTCTGGATGCCATTAACACAGTGGTGCAGCAGGCGCAGGAGTTGACTGCGGGGAAACGATGGACAAGAGGGTCCAATAAGTACTGCACCGTTGTCGCTCTCGACGTCGAAAACGCTTCCAACTTGGCGATATGGAAGTGTATCATGGATGCCCTCAAAACAACAGGTGTACCATGGTACCTACGGAGAATAGTGGCGAGTTACCTATGTAATAGGTGGCTCATGTACGACTGAGAGGATGGACCGAAGACGTATAGGGTAACTGGAGGAGTTTCTCAGGGCTCTGTACTCGGACCGCTTCTGTGGATCATCATGTATAATGATCTGCTGCTTTTTCAATTTCCGAAAGAAGTGTCCATCGTAGCGTTCGCAGATGACGCGGCGCTGATTGTCATCGCAAAATTCCTGGAGAAAATCACCGCAGTCTTCGGCGAAGCTTTCGCCAAGATAAAGGAATGGATGTCTTCTGTTGGACTACAGCTTGCAGCCCACAAAACAGAAGTACTCCTCGTATCCAGCAGGAAGGTGATGGGAAGGTGGACACACCGACTAATCCCGAAGGTGGAGATATGGGTGACCGTCCACACGGGGAGCTCAACTATTATCTCACTCAAGTGATCTCAAGACACGGCTGATTCCGGGCTTATCTCTATAAGTTTAATTATGAAGATTATCATCGCCAAATTCCTGGAGAAACTCACCGCACTCTTGGGCGAAGCTTTCGCCAAGATAAAGGAATGGATGTCTTCTGTTAGACTGCAGCTTGCAGCTCACAAAACAGAAGTACTCCTCGTATCCAGCAGGATAGTGATGGAAACGGTGACGCCCAGGGTTGGAAACGCCGTAATCACATCCCAACCGTTCATTCGGTACCTGGGTGTGATTCTCGACGGGAAGCTGAACTTTAAAGAGCAAACCGAGCAGATTAGCAGAAAGGCCGCTGGGATGGCTACCACACTGGCGCGACTCATGCCTAATGTCGGTAGCCCCAGACAGAAGAGGAGGAAACTGCCGTCATCAGGGATGATCTCAGTGCTCATCTATGGCATACCCATATGGGCTGCCCGGGGAAAAAAGTTCGTGTCTGAGTGGATATGTTCATATATGTTTCAGATATTGTCATATATGTATCAGATATATTTATATCTGACATTGCACAGTATCATATGTGATTAGGTCTGATCAGATTCCACATCACATATGCATATAGAAGATCATATCTGATCAAATACAATATCTGGCCTGACTACATATAAACTCATATCTGTTTATGTCTGGTGAAGTTCCAAGGTGAGTTGGTACCGTAAATTTGTATCTGAACATACATGATGTGATATGTGAACGTATCTGTATAAGATCATATCCGATCAAATACGGTACCAGACTCCGCTATATAGATCTCATATATGTTTTTATCTGGTCAGGTACCAAGGCGAGTTGGCAGCGTGAAACCATATCTTACCATATATGATGTGATACATGAGCAGGCACGATCATATAAAATGTTATCCCATCAAATAGTATACCAAACCTGGAAAATATACGAAGTCTTATACACTCATACCTTATCGTATATGCAGTTCAGTTGTTCACACATGAAAACATCTGAATATATGAAACGATATATGAGGATATGAGACGATATCCGATCAGATATGGCACCTCACCTGACTGTATTATATGTAATCATGTGAGTTACTATAATATTATTAATTATTAACACGTCAAGTGATGACGTGTTAATAACCCCGCTCTATATATGTAAACATTTTTATATCTTCATGCCTGCACTAAAAAGATTTGATCTGTCTCAACAGGGTAAGATTTGCTCTGATATAGTCGGAGTCATCCCTGGTCTGATAGTTCAGATCAACTATGATTCTATCATATGGGCAGGTCTATTGTTCATAGATGTCCGGGTTGACTGGTATCCACGGTATTTTTTTCTTATACGGACAGACAGATCTGGTCCAATAAGATAAGATCTACCTGACATGATCAGATCTGGCCCAATAAAATCAGTTCTGGTCCAACAAGATCAGATCTTGCCTGGGGATTGGATCTGGTCAGACCTGTTGCGATATGGACCGGTCTGCTCTCAAAATTATCGAAATGGCTCTGATATGATCATACATGCTCAGATATAAGCATACATGATCTGTCATGACACTACATGAACAGATATGGCCATTTTTCTTGTCTGATCATATCTGATTCTACAGATATGATTCAGATATATTCAGATATGAACTTTTTTTCCCGGGTGATGCACTGAAAATCCAGGAATACCGCAGGAAGGCTGCAGCAACGTAGCGCGTCAGCGCCTTGAGGGTAGCCTGTGCATTTCGCACTGTCTCCGAGGACGCTATCAACGTTATCGTGGGAATGCTGCCCATTGAGGTGCTCGCCGAGGAGCGTAAATCGAAGTACCAGCAGAAGGGAGCTAGAAACCCCCGTCATGCAAAGACAGAAGCGAGAGCAACCAGTTTCAATCAGTGGCAGGGGATGTGGGATGCTTCTCCCAAGGGAAGGTGGACACATCGACTAATCCCGAAGGTGGAGATATAGCACACACACACACACCCACGCTCACGCACACACACACACGGCGGCGGTTTTCCCCTCACGCCAGTCGCTCTTCGGACCACATGGCTCCCTCCACAGACAGCCCAGACATTCTCCTCCGTGACGTCACACGGTGCTCGGCTACCCCCGCCCCTCCGCCATGCATAACCCCGCACTTGTCTGCCCCGTGCTGGACCCCTGCCCCACTCCCCCTGAGATCTCTGAGTTACAATCTGCCTAGCTATACTAATATCGACTGCGTGTACAATTGTCAAAGTCAAAGTCAAAAATGTTTATTTATTTAGATCACTAAGTAACACTTATGAACGTCAAAAAAGCTTCAGGAGAGATATACACCTAGATGGTCGAGGTCGAGGATGTAGAAGCTATGAACATTCCGTCGACCGTAGAATGCCTTCACTATGGGCCTAGTATCGATGATTCCATGTAAGTTGAGAAAATTTCATGATTTATTCATTCCCGAATTTTCAAACGCGTTTTTCTCAAAACCCCGTTCAAATCGGTAGCCAAATCTCGAAAACCGATAAACCGAATGCCTTGAGATTTCTTGTGGATATTCTATACACCATTAACTAGTACTTGTCATGTGATTTTTTCCATTACTTAGTTTTTGTTTTATAGGCAAAATAACAACTAATTTTTAGCCCAAAAATCACTATTTATGTTCAAACGTCCACCATTTTGTCATAGATCGATATTTTCAAAATCGGCTATGACAAGCATTAGATTATAGTATCTAATTTAATAATCTTTTGGTTTTTTTCAGATGATTTTTGAAGAAACGCTAGTGGGCACCGTATACGCAATTTTTTTTACGACGATCCAAGGATCATACACTATCCTTGTATATTTTCGATATTTTTAAATAAAGAAAGTTTAACATATTTTTGAATGTATACACTTTTAGATAATCAAAACCCCAATCCGAAATTTCAAATAGTTTTCCTTGAAAAAATTTACAAAAATGAACGTTCTTCCGGCTCCTAGGTGTATATCTCCCCTTAAGCTGATATTAATATTGAATTTACAGTTACATTTAATGCCGTGATCGCAAAGCAATAGGTCGAGCCTATGAGAATAGAACCGGCAACAAAAACTCATAGCCACTCTCAATGCCAGATTGTACCACTTTTGACCTTACAAATTGTATTTGCATGCGACGTCTTGCGTCCATTACAATGTACGTAGTAACCGATTTTTTTCGCCACATTCCTATTTCAATCTGTCCCGGTACTTATTAGATTTGATAGACTGTAGTATAGAACAACTTTTATTATAATTTATTTTCTACAAAACAATTGACATTATTTTACGGAAAATACGAAAGTTAAACGCAGTGACTCGCCAAAGAACTTTCTCATTTCCATATTGATGAATGTGGATCCAGTAACTATCTTGACTGGGAACTTATTTGATTGCGAGTCAATATTCAGGAACAAACGAATAAAAAAGATTTGTTGTTATTCCGCGCACAAAACAAACTTAAAAGAGGGTAGTGCCGGCGGCGGGGGATGCACGAATAAATGACAGCCGCGAGAACAGCGACGGCTGCGGGATGCGCGGCGCTGGCGGCGGTATGTTGCCTCCTCTCCCCCCATCGCCCCGCTTTACCAATGAACTATAGCAGCGCGGATGGAATACTTGGAATGGAATTAGTAAATTCATTCGAGTTTCGACGTGCGGTAATGATCGATCAAGCAATCCATGTGAGTGAGAATTTGGTTGCGTTGCATTTCTCTACATCTTTTTTATCTCTAGGGGGGGCACCTGCCGCTCCTTGCCCCCACCCCCTGGCAACGTCCTTGCGGGTGGCGCCCTATTTATGGCGGCTACGAGACAAAAAAATGCATTTAGCCGTACTAGGCAAATCGTCGAAGTTTCAAGACCTCGTTACGTGCCGAAGGCACGGGGTATTTATTTCCGACACCTCTACTCGCGAGAAGCACGAGTTAAATTATTTATGTGGGCCCTCTCTACTTTGCGTCCCATACGGGGCCGCTTATTTTATGTCCTGAAATGGATGAAATAGGAAAATGACGATAAAACATGAATTCACCCAACCAATAATTAACGTATATTATATCAATAAGTAATGCGGTAGCGCAAAATACAAATAAAGATTAAAGAAAATCAAAAGGAATACGATATAACGAGCGGTTAAAAGGCGAATAGCTGACGCGAGTCTGATATATGATAGCGCAAGCAGCCTCGGTGCGGCGTCCTACACACGCACACACACTCTCGTGCATACACATACACTCTCCCGCACACCGTACAAACGTTACAATATGGATATGAGCGACATACACTTCGATGTCGCTGAATCACTGCGAGTGACTGCGTGGAGGTAGTACACAATGACGCGCAGGCACGAGATGGAATTGATGATAGTATAACGCTCGCAGAGTGATATCGAAGAAATAGAATTGATCGGAAAATTTATTGTTAATTACATTTTACGCACGTACTGCGACGATCGCCAAATAATAGAAATACGGGTTTAATTGAATAAAACCAAACTAGATTTAGTATAATCAAAGAAATAGTAGAAGAGATCTTAAAATTATCGGCCCGAGACTTATATCCGCGACGCGAGCAGCTTTACGGGACAGCTAACAACCCACGCGACTAAACGACGGTTAGAAAGGGGTTGTGCTGTATCCGCGAGATTTACGGCACGCCATGCGAAGGCTAACGGGTAGGAGCCTTTTTTCCAGTACTCGATAGTTCAGAGTTCTACTAAAGACTAAATTGGGAAAAAGTATTTCTCGCTCTTCAACAATGGTTATAATTATTGTTTGAGAGCGGGGATGGAAAAGTGAAAAGAAAACGAAAAAGGAGACTCCGCTCCGTCAGCGTCGCGTGATCGGGCTTTGAGTGGTGGAACGCACCCAAACTCATGCCACCCCGACTCTGCACATTCCTGGTGATCGCGGAGGTCACCGCACCATGAGACGGCACAAGGCACGGCCGCTCTGTCGAAATTCTTGAAAGAAAATTAAAAGTACGGCTCGTGACAACGTGTATGTAAGACCGTGGTCCGAATAATGATTCGGGAACACGAATCATGAAAATTCACTTGACGATCGCTGAGATGCACGAGATCGCGAGGTATTCACAAACGGCGTGGTTCTGCGTGTAAAGGAACTGAGTATTCCCTGCATCGGAATGATCACATCGGGCAGGCCAAAAATATTTACTATGGGGATCGAGTGTAAGAACAAGTAACCCGCTCTTTATCGAAGTATCGAGGAATGATTTTCATTTTGTCCAGAAATGAACGGCACGGTTGGCAATGCTACGCGCCACTTCCCGCAAAACTGACGCTCGGAAAGGGGCCCATTGAGTTTTTTCGTTCAAAAGTAAGTATTTTTATCAATTTTTTTTTTATATTACTTCGTTGATATAACAGTTAGCGTATTGGGTGATTTTCTGAACAATTATTGAACTTTGAAGCTTAGTAATTAAGCAACCTGTGTATTTGTAGGTTGGGTTTCTTGGTCCCTGCGATATTTTTATTATTGAAAGGAGTGGTGGGTACGGTTGTAACATTATTGAGGTTCTTATTCTTTACAATTTAGATGCCAAGGAGAACCCTGGTCTGACTTGGAGTGTACTGGCGATAGTCGCCATTATATTTCCCGTAATTGCGACTAATTCTATTAAGTTTTCTTGGAAATTCTAAATTGTCTATACTTTAAGAGATCATCACAGTGTAAAAATTTCCGAAAAGTTTTTTTCTCGCATTTTCCGATAGTATAGACGGTTATAAATACGGACCTGGCATCACTGATTGATTAATCTTGCTATGGAAGCTTTTTTTCAAACGAAAAACTGTCGAAAAAATAATCTAAGTATGATACGTTTTTTTTTCAAACTGCCACCATTTTGTCAATGTTGAATTTAAAAAAACCTCCATAGCAAGATAGCGGCTTTCATACTGATTAATAATCTTCTTGCAAATTTTGTTTCAGATAGTATTTACGGCCACAACCGTGTACACCATGAGGACTCCTTTTTTTCGAAGACATTTTCAACCATTAAATAAAAATGTAAAAAGACTATAAATAACCGATCAAAAATTGATTTTCTGTTCTTCATGAGTGCTTTGCTTTGACATAAAAAAATCAAACTGTTTAGCGTATTTTAACCATTTGAAAAAACCTGAAAATCGGCTATTTCTCGGCCCGTCACACTGCGATGACCCTTTCAAATGTTTAACAAGCGTTTTGTTGATACGATAAACAACTATGTTCATTAATTGAAAGGTTTTTTGCTATTTGATGCTCGTTTAAGAGGACAATAATAAATATGTCAACGTTGAAATCATTAATGTTGTCAACTAATTATATAGGACTATAAAAAATCACCTAAATAATAATAAACAGTGCCATACTAGAATAAAGTAATTTGAAAGTATCTTAATACGTATTTTTAATTAAAAAAGTGATCACAATGCATGCAATGTGTTATAACTGACTCCCAGCCCTGTTACAACCGCACCTGGTATGGGTACGGTTGTAACAGTAGCACATGCTTTACAAAACGAGCGTTATCTCATATTCCTTAAGAGATGTGCACCTAATTGTGCTTTCGATTTGAAGGCAGATGTTCAGTCATTAATATATGGTAAGTCCAGGGTAGTTGGCCCGAGTTTTTTCAAGGATCCGTCAAAATAAAAGTTCAGACGTTTCTTAATTGATCTTCGTTTGGAATTAAACTTTGAACATTCATCTTTAAGATAATTTCCGAAATTAAAACAAACTTCTATCAGATCGACCTTAAAATAACAATTTTTTCAAAATCATGTTTGGCTATCTCCACCGGAGTATCCGGGTGTGATGGCCAGTTACCCAGCATTATGCTCTCGGTTTTCTCTTTGGTTTTATGTTTGGATTCTTATTTTTTCTTTTGGCCATATCTAGAACACTTATAATCGAAATCAGCGTAATTTATGTGTACCCAAAGTTGGCATACCATCCACTGAAGTCGGCCTTTGATGAGACGAGTCTCATAATAATCTTCTCCGCAACATTTTTTGTCATTGTTCTTATATCGTCTTTTTGAGGTCTTCCTTGGTATTGCGTAGGTCCAAGCGGCCGCACGAACCAAAAATGCATCCTTTTTTACAGCTTTACCAGCTGCTTTTAATGATTCTTGAGTCCAGTTCCGTCGTAGAGCAAATGCTTTTCTCTTGTACTCATTAGTCATCTAAAACAAATGTAGAATAAATTAATTACTTGAACACATTACAACTAATACAATGGCCATCATATACCGAGTATAGGTGGCCATCTCTCCTAATCTCCCGGGAGAGGCCACATCTAAAATGTAATCAAGTAGAAACAGTACATGCGATATCCTGTGGTTATAACAAAGCCTTGTTCGTGAACTTTTCAAGAAGTACAAAAGTAACCATTACTTTTACAAAATAACATCAGCACAATGTAAAACGTGAAACCTTTAAAAAATTTAGCAGTAGACAGAACAATTAGAAAGGATTTTACTTACTAAACATTTTGTTGCCAAACTTTTGCTCGTAATCTTACACTTGCGCACGACCCGAAGCGAATTAAGCAGTAAGAGGTAAAATCTAGTGCGTGGTTCTATGAAACATTTCTATTGGCTATCTCTCCATTATGGCCAACTCCCCCGGAATTACCCTAAAGCATTTTATTTGCACGTCTTATACAATAATTCGCCAATACAAATGTATTGGCGATCAACGGAAAACTGTTACAACCGTACCCAGTCTACCCTATTCGCTCGGACAAGTTCGAAAAAAGTTGTTTCGGAAAAAAACGCGGTCAAAGTTTTCGGGTGTGTATTCTATTTAGTATTTCGACAACATATTGTTTGTTGGGTATCTACTTGCTAAGGTAGTATATTAATGTATACATTACGCTGGCTCGCATTTCATGATAGGCAAAGAGACAGAAAAACGTACACAGATCATTATCCGAGCGAAAAATTCCTAGAGTGCAAAGGATTACTTCACCAGTGTCGCATAATAATAAGCGTAAGTGCACGCTGTAAGCATAGCACTTCAGTACGTGGTACAACTCACAGGATGAACTTTCATCTTCGTACGATGGTACCATGCTTACGGGAAGCGCTTCGCTTGTAGCGACCTGGCGGATTCTTGGCGAAATGCATTGAGGTAACGTCATTCCGGCCAGAATATTGATATTTCCCAACATGGCGACAAGGCGTTCAAAAACCACGAATGACCTGCTTTACTTTTTTGCCTCATAAAATCATTTACCTATTCTTTATGCTCAAATAATTAGATATTGTAATCCCGGTATTTATTACAAGCATTGTTATCCTCATCGATTATCATTGATGAAATAAATGCTTTTAAAGGGCCAGTCCACTTTGAAAATAAAAAAAAATCGATTATTTTTATACTGTTTTCGAAAGTACATACATTCAGAAATATTGTGTCAACATTTTATGAAAATCCGAGCTCTCTAATTATTTTTTTTACCTGAACATCAGGACCTCATTTCGTCTACCTGAGCGTATAGTGCCGTCGGCCGACCCATCGGCCTTTTAATCCTCTTTCCCCGCTATTGTTCATTAAACAGCTGCTTCTCATTATAAATCGTATAATCCAGCTATATTCTAGTCCTTCTTGAAATATAACCGCTTATATAATATAATCGAGCACAATATAAAACATGCTTAAAAAATATAGTCGATTTAGTGACGCGCGAAGCGGTTAAAGAAGAAAAAAAGTGCAAAAGGAAAAAGGACTTCCCGAGGACGTTTTGACAGTTTCTGGAGACGGATATCGGAAATAAGAGGCTTCTCGTCTCGAATTGGTATAATTTCACTTATTCTCCGGTTTACTGGAAAAATCGCTGATGTTGAAATACGATCAAGTCTCTGTAAAGGATGTGAAAAATGGAAAGGCGAAGAAAACCCTCAAAAAGTGCTGGCAAAATGGGGGTAGATGGCATAGTAGAAATGTTTTTACGATCGGTAGAAAAATTTGCTGTGCGATATGGATTCTACATCGGTGATGGCGACTCAAAGACTTTGAGAATGCTGCTTAATTTGTTTCCCTATGGCGAAGAGTTCGTTGTCAAAAATTTTAGTGTACTTTAAGTGTGGCCAAACGCATTTTCAAACGTGCAAATGAAGCGAGGGAATCTTCGATCCGGAAGAAAAAAGCTCTCAAGGAAGCATAAGAGGAAAAAATCGCATCGAAAAACGTAACGCCGAAAAAAACCGCGGCGAAAAAAACTAGTGCTGAAGAAAAAAAACGGCTACCGTAAAGAAAGTGTCAAAAGCAAAAACACAAACTTTGACGATCAAGTTGATGAAACTGTTGTCTGAAAATTACGGCTTAGCTATTTGAAGGAATTTGAATTCTATTGAAGGTATGCGCAAAGAGATATGAGCAGGGTATTACCAGAAAATTTCGACCGATGTCGAGCTGCAACATCACAACTGCTCGATATAATGGTGCAGGTACTTCAAAGCTAAGGCACTTCAGCAACATTACAAACATCCTCCTGCTGTTTCTGAGGAAATACAGGAAGTTTTAAAACCTCTTTACGAGGATCTGACTAAAACAGAACTGCTCGAAAGGTGTTTAGGTGGCCATACGCAAAACAATAATGAAAGTTTTAACAACTGCGTATGGAATATGGCACCTAAACACAAGTTCAACGGCAAAAAAATCGTAGATATTGCCTGCAAAGTTTCCGCGGGTGTCTTTAATGAAGGATTTCGTCCAGTGCTTAAAATAATGGAAATAATAGGCGTCAAACTCGGCCCGATCGCCATCAGATTCGCCGACAATCGCGACGTCGAGCGCGTTCGCTCTGCAAACCACCGCAATTCTGCGTGCTCAAAAGAAAACAGAACCAAACGAAAGCAAGCAAGACTTGAAGAAATCGACGACGATGAGTAATCAGAAGGGATTTTGTACGGCGCAGGAATTGCGGATTGAGTTAAGGTAAGAGTTTTTCATAGTATAAACTTCAAACGCGTTTTTCTCCAAACAACGTTTTCAAAATCTAGCTCCATCGTATCTCTAAAACTAATAAACCGATTGTCTTGAAATTTGAACCACATATTGTAAACATGATTCGGAACAAGATGGCCCTCGAGGGTTTTAACATTATTATTTTTACTCTTTTTTTGTGAAAAACTGCGGAAAAAACGCGTTTTTTAATACTTTTTTCATTTTTCATTTGCCATTTTTATATTTTTTGATAAAACTTTATATCCGAGGGGCATTTTGTAGCTGGTGTCATACTGAATCTAATGGACTTTGATTTTTTGTTTCAGACAAGCCGTTGCCGAGTTGAGATGGAGCTACCTAGCCCACCTATTTTTGAGGCGTAACGGTAAGCTATAGTTTTTCTACTTAAAAATTAATAAAAATTAATTCTTTTTTAAAAATGTATTCCAAGACTTTATTTATCAAGCCCAACAACTTTTCTATTCATATCTTTAATAGAATCCCCCAAAAAATCGCGAAAATAGCCTTTTTCGCGGCCTCAAAGTGGACTGGCCCCTTAATGATGAATAGAGTTACAACCGATGTATTAGTTTCATCCCAATCAATTATAAAGATATTTGATGAGGTAAAAATCAAAGTAGCTTTTTTATAGTTCTTAAAGACAAGTTCCACTTCTCAGAACATGTCCATGTTCTGGCCGAGTAGACATTACGTGTAGATGTACTTGCTCACACTGTGTCCAGGCCACAAGACTGTAATTTCCAAACATAGAGGGTAAGCCGTAACAAAAACGATTTCGCGATCTTCCCGGATTGTTATGGAACAAACTGGGAAGATCGCTAAATCCTGGCCGGGCCCTCGTCTATACCCTTGTATGGACGAGGGCCTGGCCAGGTAAATCAGACAAGGCAATTCTGGCAAGGGCTGGAATGGAATGGAATTATTTTTGTTAATACTCATAGTGAATGTACACTACCGGCGAAAAGTTTTTGGACAATAGTTTAAAAGAGTGCCCGAACAGTTTTCTACGCCATTTCGCCGGTAGTTGACCTAGGTCAATTTAATAAACGGCATTTTAAAGAGGAAGGATTTACATTCATTTTGGTTGTTTTTCTTCAATTTACGATTTCTATTACAATTAGCACCCGGTTTTGAAATCGACCGTTTTTCGTCGTTTTTTTTGTTCCTTTTTGAGTGGATCCCGTTTGCAGTAAAACAAAAATTGTACGCATTCCTTCGACCAAAATCATAAAGGGGGAAGCCTAAACTTCAATTTTTTTAAATTTTGTACGATTTTTTTCCAATATTTCGTTTTTTGTGCAAGAATAGATTATTTGGAAACTGCTCTGGAGTACGAAAACGATGAGATTTACAACAAAACCTCAAGATAGTAAAAAAGTTGCATTGCTTCTTGCGAGTTCAAGAGAATTTTTTCAAATTTTTTTTCGATTTTTTTTTGCAATCTATTTCCGGTGAAAGCTCGACTGATGTGAAAACCTTGACAATAATATAATTAAATTGTTGACTTCCATATTAAACTTTGGTCTCGTCGAAGAAACCTCCTCTCGCTGACAGCACGCTTTTCACCACACGCGGCATCCTCTCCACAAGTGTTTGGAAAATCTCTCGGGGTGTTTTTTCCCAAATTTTTTGTAGAAAATCCCATAGATTTTCAGCGGATGAATGAGTGACTTTGTGCATTTGCCGATCCATTTCATCCCGCATCAGTTTCATGAGATTGAGATCGTGTCACATCCGGAAGGGATGAGAGCATAATATTTTTGTTTCCCTCTTTGTTGCCTACGCCTAGCACAATAGCACGGAATAAGGGTAAAAAGGGGTAGTGCGTGGGAAAGGATAAATGTAAGGAATTGACGCGAGTTTTGGGTACTGAGGAATAATTCGACAGATTCGTGTTTGATTGACACTATGTTATTTATTATGAGATTATTAGCCGGGTTAAAACGAATAGGGCTACGGTGAAAAATACAAAACGAAAACGTAAAGCTGCTTACATTGGTGGTGGTTGACGCACGGTCGCTCGCTCGCTCGAGTGAGTGGTTCGTTGTCGCTCGGATCACAAGGGCCTTCGCTCTTCGGCCGGAGTTCTCGCTGGTGTAATCGCTGGTAAGACGCTCGGAAGATTTTACGCTGGTCGAGTGTATACTCGACCTGTTTACTATGACGGCACTTTGCGAAGACAGAAATACGAACTAGGCGCGAGGTCGAAGGGTTGACTAATCTTTACGGACCAGTGATAGAAATTATACAATCGCACAATAACTTCGGTGACCCGAGTAATGAAGACTGTTAGTATATAGATCGATAGAACACCGATTCACATGAGAGTTAATTGGAGGTATCCCTTATACTGCTGGATTACGACTCTTTAAGAGAACTTAATTGAACGGTAGTCGACGGGAGACTGAGCTCTGAATATAATGAACGTTGTCGTGAGACCAACTCGACCTTTTTTTGCACACTGCTCTTCTCGGTTCGTATGCGAATTTTTAGAGTAAGTGGGAGGTAATCTTTGGTTCCTCTTCTTAGAAAATAATGGCGCTGGTGGAAGGGGCCAATTCGCTTTGTTAACGGAACGCGCATGAGGTGTGTAGCCGAAACTCGCGTTAAGTCGTTCGCGATAGCGCGGCGACCGTTTGATTCAGACGGCCCGGATGTCTTGATGCTCCGCTCTGATTACCGGGTCGAATCATGCAGACTTCTTTTTGTATCCATGCGGATAGCCAGCGTAAAGTTTTGGAGTCAGTTCCTGTTTGACTATTCGAGCTGCGGCATTTCGTACAATTTTTGCTGTGGCCGATGTTCTTGTTGAAAGTTGAGAGCGTCGGTCGATCTCGACCTCCGTGTTGCTCGAATGGGTACTTGGATTGTTTGGACGCCTTGCCGAAGCGTATGCGCCTAATCTCGTTCTTCGTAAAACCTCACCAAGACAAAGATCGTTGGTCATAGGGTGTCGCACGCGTTTTCTAGCGACGTGACACCTCCCTCCTTTTGGATTGAGCGTCTCGCTCAATCGGAGTAGATTATGGTGGGGCGAAGGGTATTTAACCGATGGTGGTGAGAATTTTTAATTTATTCTATCCGTCTTGCTTGACGTCGTTGCTAAACCGTTGCTCTAGTGCATCGAACATGGATTTTGAAACGGTAAGTCTTGGTTGTCGTCCTCATATGGTGACCCTCTGATCCCTGCTTATTATTAATTCCGGGGTTCCTTGCAGCTGCTGGTAAAGATAGTCGGGAAGATGGCGCGATCTCGTCGTGCGGAGAGGTCGGAGCACCGGAGAATACTTCGGTTGTTGGACCAGGAGACTGGGTTCGATGTATACTCTATCCGATGGATGTTCGAGGGGCGCTGGGGACAGGTTCATCCGGAGGATGATTGGGACCACCCAGCGTGGTCGACACCGGAGGGCGTCTTCGCAGCATATGACCCCTGACGTTCTCTTATCTCCACGGCCTTTCAGCTTTTCGCGCAGCAATTTCGTTATTCATTTATACTCGACCGATTGTTGTCGCAAAATAACAATGGCTATTTGGGTGTCTTCTTTTGTTCGTGGTTTGACAAATTTTGTGCTTTTGTACGTACAAAATTGAAGTAAAAATAAAAATAAAATATATATATATAAGGGTGGTCCTTATTAGGGGTGTTGACGAATTTCGACAAGTGCGCCCCCTAGACACGTTCGAAATAAATAAAAAAAAATGTGTGCAAAAACGGAGCGCTGTAGTCCAATTAGAAGACGTGCCTCTAAGCTCGTTTTGTTTCTCATTTGAATAACATGGGATTTTTAGACTACTTTAGTCATTATGTTTTTGAGTTGTCCCCAAGCACGCAAAAAATTCTTTTTTTTACATAAATCTGTTGTTTATGGGTACAACTACGCGTACATTTTGTTACAAAACTTCACCAGCCGGCAGGCCCGTGGACAACACAGAACGCGCGTGGGCACCCCTGCTTTCTGCTTACAACGAGACGCCGCTTGCCAGAGTGCCAGAGCACGAAGTTTTCTGTCCCGAGAGTGTGTATGCGAGTCTATGCGTCTATAATTGTCGTATTTCCGTGATTGAAAAAAAAGTTATAAAAACGTTTTTCTACAGTTTTTTGCTGTTTTCATATGGTGTACTGCTACGCTAATTTTTTTTCCGTTCCGATACATGGACGAATTTGGTTACTCCGAGATAACCTCAAAAGCCACAGGTGGTCATTGTACTTTCGATAGTTTCGTGGCATTATTTAATTCCCGTGAGTTCGTACATCACTGTGAAATGTACAATGTCTTCGTCACGTAAGACACGGGTAAACATTTTTTTAATCGGTGACATTGACACACAAATTTATGGAAACAAGTTACCATCTCAAAAACAAGTTTTAAAAGTGCTTTTTTTCAACCTTCGCGAATTAAAATTAACGCTGTTAATTTTAACTGTCGCTGTCGTTAATTTTAATTTTAATCGCTGTTAATTTTAATCGCTGTCGAATAAGTTATTAAAATAACTTATTCGACATCGCCCATGGAAATGTGATGGACATGGTTGGTGAGGAGGGAAAAGAATTTTTACTCAACCAAAGGAAAGATGGACGAGTTGGTTACATCGGAAACATCGAAACAATGTTACAACTCAGCCAGTAAGCTTTGATTTTTATTAAAATTATTTTTATTTATTATTGGACGAAACATTTCATTACTCGTCTCAAAATGATTATAATTTGTTGTAGGAGAATTCGTAGAATTGGCATCAAGTGATGAAACCTCATCTTTGAACACACTGAGTCAGAGGAGCGTTGGCACTTACTCTAACGTTTCTATAGAAGATGGTATGGATTCGTCGGTTCTCTTACTCGATGAGTCTGAAGCCGGACCGTCGCAGCCTAAAAGAGCACGTGGGAGCGTGAATATAATTGACGAAAAATTGGTCGCTGTATTAGATAAGTGTAAATTAAGCGACAGAGATGCTGTCCATGTAATTGCTGCCGTTGCTCAATCTCTACAATACGATCTCAACTCGATGGTTCTTAATAGATCGTCAATTTTACGCTACAGAAAAAAATTGCGTGCTGCAAAAGCAATTAATATTAAACGAGTATTTAAAGAAACGGAACTCGATGCAGTCGTCTTGCACTGGGATGGAAAAATGCTGCTCAATATATTGAAACGTGAGGTCAATGACAGACTCCCTGTTATCATAACGAATGGGAATGTTGAAAAACTTTTGGGCGTGCCAGAGTTAGAGGACGGAACTGGGCAATCCCAAGCAAACGCTATATTTGACGTACTTGAAGATTGGGGTCTCTCTCATACAGTCAAAGCACTATGCTGCGATACGACAGCTTCTAATCTCGGTCACATAAAAGGCGCGGCAGTCGTTTTAGAACAGATTTTAAAACGAGATATTTTATTCTTACCTTGCCGACACCATATTTTCGAAATTATTCTACGAAGTGTTTTCGAACAAAAAATGCCTGCATCGAGCGGTCCAAACGTCGCTATTTTTAAGAGGTTCCAAGAATTGTGGACTAGAATAGATAAGACCTCATGGAAAAGTGGAATCGAAGATGCGGATGTAAAAAAAAATATTAATCGAGCATATCGAAAGTATTAAATCATTCGTGGAAAAAACGTCGATGAATAGTCACCCGAGAGAAGATTATCAGGAGTTACTAGAATTAACTCAAATATTTATCGGCGTTACTCCGCCTCGTGGTGTTATATTCCGGTTCCCCGGAGCGTATCATTATGCTCGTTGGATGGCAAAGGCGATCTATTGCTTAAAAATATATTTGTTTCGCGAAAGTTTCAAGTTAACTTCAAAAGAACACAAAGCAATTGCAGAGGTGTGTATTTTTATTGTCGTAATATACGTGAGAGCATGGTTTACAGCTCCATTTGCACCTCAAGCACCAAACCACGACTTGCAGCTTTTGAAAAAACTTGACAATTACAAGTCAATTGATCCTGATGTTTCTCGAGTAACAATCCAAAAACTCATCAAGCACTTATGGTATCTCAATCCGCAAACTGCAGCGATGTCATTCTTTGATCACGAAATATCACTGTGCGTGAAACGAAAAATGTTGCTCGGGTTAAACACGAGTGACGAAACCGAAGAGGATTACTCCAATCGCATAGAGATAAATCCCAAAGATATTGTAACTATACTCGACAAAGAGATGGATCACTTCATATCTCCACAATCGCTAAACTTTTTCACGAGATTCGAAATTAGTACGAATTTTTTAAAACTCGATCCGTCTTTTTGGCCTGAAGATGAACATTTTAACAAAAGTTTAAATGTGGTCAAACATTTAAAGGTCGTAAATGATACAGCTGAGAGAGCAGTCCATTTAATGGAAGAATACAATAATATTCTTATACGGAACGAAGATCACAAACAATATATTCTGCAGATAGTCTCAGAATATCGTAAAAGCTTTCCCGATCCAAAAAAACAGACGGTGATCAAAACATTTTAATTTTAATTATTATTTTTAAAAAAAGCATAAAGTGTAAACGATGTGTTTTGAAATAGACTAATTGAAATGCATATTTTTTCCCACATGTACAATTACTTTTTTTTTACAAACTTATGACGTAAATAAGACTGCCTTTTAATTGGTGAAATACTGTCAAGCACCAAGCGGCTAAAAACAGGTATTCACGTTGATCAATTTGCCGTCGTGTATAATATCAGGGGGATGGGGGGCGTAAAGGTTGTGATAACGACTTGTGGAAAAATATACGCGTAGTTGTACCCATGAACAACAGATTTAAGTGAAAAAAGAATTTTTTGCGTGCTCGGGGACAACTCAAAAACATAATGACTGAAGTAGTCTGAAAATCCCATGTTATTCAAATGATAAACAAAACGAGCTTAGAGGCACGTCTTCTAATTGGACTACAGCGCTCCGTTTTTGCACACATTTTTTTAAATTTATTTCGAACGTGTCTGGGGGGCGCACTTGTCGAAATTCGTCCACACCCCAAATAAGGACCACCCTAATATATATATATATATATATATATATATATATATATATATATATATATATATATATATATATATATATATCTGTAAAAATTCCTTTCTTTTTCCGCTTTCCGTATATATATTTACTTATATGCGACGAGGTTAAAAGAATAATCGCAACAAAAAAATATTGAATTATTAGTATGATTAAGTTCATCGTATGTCTCCTCGTGAAAATTCAAGGGAAGGAACGTGCTTTGGCCGGCTGGTTACTCTCTGGGTAGTCGGATACGTTGGGATATAGGTTGCGCATCATTGGTTGGAGCATGCAGCTCTCTGCATGGCTCTCTTGGTTCGGCTGGCGGGGCCACTGCGACTTCCTTGAGCTCCTCATCGGCCTCCACATGTGTTGACGTTTCTCTTCTCTTTGGTCGTTTAGCCAAATGGATCAGGAGATGTGTGACTGAGTCCCATATTGCACCGACGAGATAGATGAACCAGCCGTACACGGTGTGTAGGCTGTAGGCGTGGATGACCGTATCGACGAGGAGCTTGACCAGACGTACAATGACCAGTACGCCGATGATACCGGCACTCGCCGTTCCAAATTGGACGAATCTTTCCCAGGTGCCATTCTACATCGATTCCGTGAGGTGTTGGAGGCTATTGCTATCGAGGAGATTCATTAACGTCACTCCTTGATTCGCAGTACTATGACCGCTGCCCCCCCCCCCCCCCCGTGCCACGTGATTTAAGACAGCGGGTTTTTCTACAGGGAACATTATTCGTTCTCGTAGATTCTCGATGTCCTCCTTGGAGTAGATCCCACTTAAGAGGGAATGATACCCAAGCAAACGTTCGACGCAGCCCCGGCTCGAGTCGGTAGGGCAGCGCTGGCACGAGCTACTGCTGCTCCCTACCGCTAGATGTCACAGCGCGCGTTCACCCCGAACGCGTGTTCGTTCCGAACGCACGCTGCGACGGGGCCTCGGGCCTCCTTGCGTCGAGGCATAACAATGTATGCTTCGACGCAACGTGTGTGTGCGCGGGTGTCTGTGTTCGTTCGTCACGTCGGGCGCACGCGGTTGAAGATTGTTGTCTTCCCGCATGCTGTCCCTTCGCAGGGAGCACACGCTTCGTGTGGGGATATACACGTATATACCCACACACTGACACACGGTCGGTGTGGACAAAGAATTTTGTTTTCATCGTCAACGCCGACTACGCACGAAATTCGAGATCATCGAGAATCTCAATTTCGCAGCAAGAGTTCTTGCTGGCGGCTCGCGCTGTTCTGCAGTGAGATAATTGTTAAGAGTTAATTATTTTTAACAATTGACACATTAACAAATGTGCGGTACTTTCTGTACCTCTCAGCAGATATGATTGCTGCTTACGCGCTGCAAAAACAACGCTGCAAAAAACAACAAATAATTGTTTAAACAATTATTTTTGTACCTTTCTTTCTGTACCTCTCAGCAAATATACATTGCTGCTTACGCGCTGCGAAAAACAACGGTGTAAAAATTACGCAAAAATAATTATTTAAATAATTATTTTTGCATTTATTCTTGCTCACAGATATGGTCGGTAGATACGGTACTTTCTGTGCCTCTTAGCAAATATAGATTGCTGCTTACGCGCTGCAAAACACAACGGTGTAAACATTTCGCAAAAATAATCATTTAAACAATTATTTTTGCATTTATTCTCGATCATGGGTATGATCGGTAGATACGGTACTTTCTGTACCTCTCAGCAAATATACATTGCTGCTTACGCGCTGCGAAAACAACGGTAAAAATTACGCAAAAGTAATTTTTTAAAAATATATTTTTGCCTTTATTCTCGATCTCGGGTATGATCGGTAGATACGGTACTTTCTGTACCTCTCAGCAAATATAGATTGCTGCTTACGCGCTGTAAAAAAAAACTGTAAAAATTACGCAAAAATAATTGTTAAAAACAATATTTTTGCATTAATTATCGATTTCGGGTATGATCGGTAGATACGGTACTCTCTGTACCTCTCAGAAAATATAGATTGCTGCTTACGCGCTGCAAAAAACAACGGGGTAAAAATTTCGCAAAAATAAACATTTAACCAATTATTTTTGCATTTATTCTCGATCACGGGAATGATCAGTAGATACAGTACTTTCTATACCTCTCAGAAAATATGATTGCTGCTTACGCGTTGCAAAAAAAATCGGTAAAAATTACGGAAAAATAATTGTTACAAAAAATATATTTGCATTTATTCTCGATCTCGGGTGCGATCGGTATATACGGTACTTTTCTGTACCTCTCAGCAAATATAGATTGCTGCTTACGCGCTGCAAAAACAACGGAGCAAAAATTTCGGAAAAATAATTATTTGAACAATTATTTTAGCATTTACTCTCAATCACGGGTATGATCGGTAGATACGGTACTTTCTAAACCTCTCAGCAAATATGATTGCTGCGAAAAACAACGGTGTAAAAATTACGCAAAAATAATTATTCGAATAATTATTTTTGCATTTATTCTCGATCTCGGGTATGATCGGTAGTTACGGTACTTTCTGTACCTCTCAACAAATATAGATTGCTGCTTACGCGCTGTAAAAAACGACTGTGTAAAAATTTCGCAAAAATAATAATTTAAACAATTATGTTTACATTTATTCTCGATCACGGGTATGATCGGTAGGTATACGGTACTTTCTATACCTCTCAGCAAACATGATGGCTGCTTACGCACTGCGAAAAACCACGGTAAAAATTACGTAAAAATAATCGTTGAAAAAAGTATTTTTTGCATTTATTCTCGATCTCAAGTATGATCGGTAGATACGGTACTTTCTGTACCTCTCAGCAAATATCAATTGCTGCTTACGCGCTGCAAAAAACAACGGTGTAAACATTTCGCAAAAATAATCATTTAAACAATTATTTTTGCATTTATTCTCGATCATAGGTATGATCGGTAGATACGGTACTTTCTGTACCTCTCAGCAAATATACATTGCTGCTTACGCGCTGCGAAAACAACGGTGCAAAAATTTCGCAAAAATAATTATTTAAACAATTATTTTTGCATTTATTCTCGAACACAGATATGATAGGTGAATACGGTACTTTCTGTACCTCTCAGCAAATATGATTGCTGCTTACGCGCTACAAAAAACAACGGAAAAAAATACATAAAAATAATTGTTTAAACAATTATTTTTGCATTTATTCTCGATCACGGGTATTATCGGTAGATACGGTACATTCTGTACCTCTCAGTAAATAAAGATTGCTGCTTACGAGCTACAAAAAACAATGGTGTAGTAAACATTTCGCAAAAATAATTATTTAAACAATTGTTTTTGCAGTTGTTCTCGACCACGCTTGTGATCGGTAGGTGCGAAGAGTTTCGCACCGCTCAGCAAGTCTTTGCTGGTGACGCACTGCGAACGACTGCGCTCATATGAAGATATTAGCGCTCTCGTTCCATCTAGTTTTATACTACGGATTCAATCATCTAAATAATTGATGGCATTTTCTTTTCGAATGGAGCCCGTCGCCAAGTATCAAGGTAAATCATGACACAACGTGAGTATTCGCTGGCGGCTCGCTGTAAAATGCAGTGACAATATTTGCAATCAATCACTTAAATAATGATCTTTTATCTCGACCACATTTGTGATCGGTGGGTGCGAAGAACTTCGCACCGCTCAGCAAGTCTTTGCTGGTGACGCACAGCGAACGACAGCGCTTATATGAAGATATTAGCGCTCTCGTTCCATCTAGTTTTATACTACAGATTCAATCATCTAAATAATTGATGGCATTTTCTTCTCGAATGGAGCCCGTCGCCAAATATTGAGGTAAATCATGACACTCCGTGAGTGTTCGCTGGCGGCTCGCTGTAAAATGCAGTGACAATATTTGCAATCAGTCACTTAAATAATGAGCTTCTTTTCTACCACATTTATGATCGGTAGGCAAAGATTTTTGTATCTCTCAGCAAATGTTCGCTGCTGATGCACAGCCTGAAGCAACATCTTCAACCTGAGCATGTGTTTTGGGCCTGTAGCCCAGCGTTTATCAACAGTACCAACGGTAATACGCGACCACACGAACTTGTATATATGTATTCCAGTGGAATAGAGACAGAGATAGAGAGGCAGAAAGAGGGGGGAGGAGAGAGAGAGAGAGAGAGAGAGAGAGAGAGAGAGATGGATGCATGTATGAATGAATAAATAAATAAATAAATAAATGAATGAATGAATGAATGGATGGATGGATGACATTTTCAATGCCATTTCACTTTGTGAAATGTCTGTAGATTTTTTTTAATACTTTGTAATTTTTATTTTCCCTGTTCGTGCAGTCGACTTTCTTGCGCCACCACCACCTCCTATCTTCATTCAGTCTCACTCTTTTCCTTTTAGAAAATTGTTATCCTTCCTTTATTTCAGGAAAAACCATTTCTGGATGAACTGAAAACGACTTTTAATAATTAATAATGCAAATTAAATAGTAGGCCTTTTATTTTCTAGTTACAATACGAGTAAATTTCATGCAACTCCCACCCTCCACCTTTCATACGATTTAATTATCCATATTGTATATTTATTTAATATTCCATTTCGCACGATTGTCCAAAACCATTTGAAAGACCCTTTTTTTATCTTCAGAGGCCTATCTGTACCTGCAATGGTCTTTCTTCTGGTGTAATATGTGTGCGCTGGTTTTATGGTCTTGAAGTTTACATCGATGGAACGCAACGAAAATTTGTTTTCGTAATTTTATTTCTTTATTTTTGTTTTTTTACATTTTTTTTCATATTTAAATTGTAAAATAATAAAATTTATAAAATCAAACCCTGAAAGCAATGAAAATGAGGAAATGACAATAGAAAAATAAATTTGTGTCCGTGCTGTTTGCGAATTACCGCTCTCTCTGCAATGTCCCCATGAAGGTCTAGCTGTAAAGCATAAGTCCATTGCCTAAGGTATGTAACTGTGCTTCGCAGAGAGCAAGCTGCGAAGAGAAAGCTGGTCACCGGTGCAAGGATTCCAGAGTGGCTTCGTGGAAGATCTTCCCAAGCACATTGGACAAGAAACTGTGGTTTGTAAAGAGCAACGGATGCAAAATCTTGGCAAGCTCATTTGTATCCTTTCATGCCTGCGAAGATTTTCTTTTCGGTGTAGTATGCTTGCGACAATCCAACACGAAGATGCCTACGAAGATCTTGAGTCTCGTTGCGAACCATAGCATTCTCTGCAATATGCCTATGAAAATCTTGCTGAGATACACAAGTACGTTGCATAGCGCATGAATGCAAGACAAAACAAGCTACGGTTGGCAAAGTAACACAAAATCTTCGCAGGCATCTTTGTGAAAGATTGTAGCAGGCATACTGCACCGGAAGGAAAATCTTTGCAGGAATAATGCGATATTAGTGTACCTGCGATGATATTGCCTCCGTTGCTTTGTATAAACCAAACCTTCTTGTGCAATGAGCCCGCACGGACCCTGCGTCAAAGCACAAGTACACTGTATTGTGTATGAAACTGTGCTTCGCAGAGAGCAACGGATGCAATATCATCGCATACTCATTTGTATCCTTTCATGCCTGCGAAGATTTTCTTTTCGGTGTAGTATGCTTGCGACAATCCAACACGAAGATGCCTACGAAGATCTTGTGTCTCTTTGCGAAGCGTAGCTTTCTCTGCGATATGCCTGTAAAAAACTTGCTGCGAAGCGCAAGTACATTACATAGCGCATGAATGCAAGTCTTCGCAAGCTACAGTTCGCAAAGTAACACAAGTTCTTCGCAGGCATCTTTCTGAGAGATCGTAGCAGGCATAGTGCACCGGATGAAAAATCTTCACAGGAATAAAGCGATATAAGTTTACCTGCGATGACATTGCCTTCGGTGCTTTGTACAAACTAAACCTTCTCATGCACTGCGCTTGCACAAATCCTGCTGCGAAGCACAAATACATTATATTGTGGGTGAAACTGTGCTTCGCAGAGAGCTTGGTCTCCTGCTGCACATTTTGCTTCGCAAAAAGCCAGATACCCTTATGTGCATATGTAGAGCCATTACAGGCTTCTTTGCACTGTGAGCAAGTTTTTACTTACCTTGAAATACTGCAACGTTCTCCACATGAAACATTTTGTTGCCTTGAGCTTCAACGGAACTCCAAATAATGACACCGGTGGTTCTTTCATGTTCCTCCGCAGTCCTTCGCAGGTGGCATGAACTTTTCTCCTACCCATTATCGTCATTGAGTGGCAGAAGCTCAAGTGACACACGGAATCTGAAAAAAGTCATAAATTATTGCTCAGTTTTCTCACTCACCGTACTCTCGAGAAAGTATATTTTAACCTCACATCCATTTGTGAGATTTCGCATATACTTTTTCGCGAATAGAGCTACCGGTAACAAAAATCGCAAATAAAAAGAATAAGTAAAAACACACAAAAACAAATAGAAGTAAAGGCAATAGAAGTAAAGAAAAATAATTCTACGAAAAAAAGAACGGGCACAATGAGTACATACCTCCACGTCGCTCGCGGGTCGCCAGATAAATCGCACGATACAAATATTTTCAGTGATATCGTCGCACGTAATACATCACACAACTTGTTTCTGACACTTTGCTGCTTCGAAAAGCAACAATGAGATTTTTGAGCGAGTTCGCAAATCGCCATATTTGAACTGTCAAATTCTCGGTGCACGCCAATCGGCCATGGCGGAATTCACTGGAACTCAGTTCCCAAATGTCGAGCGAGATTTCCTCGGAATCGTCAACAATCACCTACTATTTACAACTTTCCACGGATTTCCTGAATTATGCGGAGGAATGAAATGATTGAAGTGCCAAAATACATGTTTTCAACGTGGCTACACGGCTCTACTTCTTTCCAAGTCGTGGCTTTAGCCAAACTTTTTATTTTTCATCATTTCCATCACGAGTTCAGCATGGTAATACAATCTACGTTTTTTTTCTTCGATTCAAGAAATCTAATGAAAAGACAGCCGTTCGTTTATCAATTTGACATTGTCTGGTCAAATTTCATGAGATTCTGAAGAGCCGTTTCGGAAATCCGTGGGTATCTACTATCGCGATCTGCCATACCGACCGCGATGAGGTACCATTCCCTCTTAATGCCAGCGATGCAGGATTGGTGTACTTCCAAGTGGGTTTCGCCATGGGTTTCATACTCGCAGGCGGGATGGCTTCGTCCGGAGCGGGCAGGAATTTGTATCACGTGTCTCCAAAGAGGTAGTATGGAGGGAGCAGGTAGTTGCAGGTCATTTGAGTTCCTTTCTTTGTTAGTATATGGGTTTTAGGAGTGAGGAAATAGGTTTTGGTATCGTATTGTTCGTAACATTCTTTTAACCTGATCAACCTCACCTCGAACGGTATACATTTAACGATGTGCACTACTTCGCCGGCAAGCACCGCCATATAACCGGGCCCTTTAATTACATTGTACCCAAATTCGTCTGGAGCTTGCGTCACCAAAGACAAGCTGTTTTGAAGCATCTGACGCTCTTTGTTACATTGCTGCATGGCCATGTCGTAATACAAGGATTTCATTTGCTGGCGGATATGCCGCTCCACATATATGAATTTAGAATTGACGTAGGCGAATAAATCGAGGTTTGCAACTGGGAGCTTTCCCCGGACGGTAAAGGAGACACCTTGCGTGGTTTCGAAGATAAACAGTTTAGGGTGTTCCGTACTAAAGATGATATAGCCGCAAATATGGTCGGTCTCTTTGGCCGCGAGCGCAAATGTTATATCGTTGGAAGTTACGGAGTATACTGTATTTTGGTACTTTGATTCGATCTCGACAATTTTTGCGGACATTCCTTCGTAAAGAATGCCGTACTTATCGAATCCGCAATTTTCGCGCGGCCTTGGACTCCAAAAGGTGTATCCGCCATCGGGGTCGATACACGAAAATGAGAGCAATGTGCAGGTAGTGCCGGAAAGCAAATGAATTTGATTCGAGTTTAACGTGATTTGAGCTGAGTGACTTCGAAGAGTTATTTTTACTGTTCCTTGGACAACAACGCTGTCCCAAGTACCATAAGGGTCTGAGTACGAAGCGCCATTACACTCGCCGTTGTCTTTAACATGACCGGCGAGGGTGATGCTGCTCGTAGTTGTTTGATTAACCTTTAACCCTGTTATTATTGTGTGGCCGACCCTAGTCGTTCCGTAATTATGCATGTCCTCACACGAGTTTTGATTGGTATTTTTTAAATATTCTGTTTGTCCATTACTGACTATAGACACGTGAGATGACATGCCGCAATAATAAATTATTCTGAGTATCTCGATTTTACATTGTATTACCAGTGTCTCTGAATAATCGTTGAGTTGTAACAGTTGTATATATTGGTTCGAGGTTAGGGTTTTAGGGGCGGCTTGGTCGCAAGGTTGAACATCCAACAAGGATAACGTTGTTTTGTTGGACGCGCTCGACCCCCAATCATACCCCACCATAGCGGTGACGGGGTTGAGCAACAACACTATCCAAATGAGGTTGGTAGCTGCCATCTGCAAAAGAACCAGCATAACCATTGCAGTTGTATATTAATTATTGGGATTGTAATCGGATTCGTCAGCTCTGGTTGATTTATGCTTTCTTTTGAATTTGGATTCGGAATTGATATGTGAATATCGCAATCTGTTTTCGTGGACTACGCGTATCTTGTTATTGTATTGAATTTTACGTTATTTTTGTCTAGCTTTTCTAAAACCTTATGCGGTCCTGTTTAATGGTCTCCGAGTTTACCCGGTTTTGGACCTTTTTGCAAGTAGACGTAATCTTCTGCTTTCAACCCTTTAGGGTTGGCATTTTTGTCGTAGTACCTTTTTGAACGTTGCTTCGACGAGACCAAATTTCCGTATGCGAGGTAACAGATTCCGTTTATCCGCGTTATTCGTTCGATTAGATACCTGTGATAGTTGTGTAATAATGATCTGGAATGAACAGGATACTATCCTACGATAGTATCCTGTTAGACCCAAGAATTGGCGAATGTTTTTGACGTTTTTCGGAATGGGGAATTCTTTTACTGCTGACAACTTGTTAGGGTCTGGTTTCAATCCTTCCTTACCGATCATGTGACCGAGGTAATTTACTTCAGGTCTGAGGAATTCACATTTGTCTGGCTGCAGTTTGAGATTGGCTTTGCGTAGTCGATCCATTAACGCGCGAATCTTATTTCCGTATTCCTCTAAATCTTTTGCGTAGATAACTACGTCATCGAGATAGACGAAAAGGGATACTCCTTGGAGTCCACTCAGTACGATATCGATTAAGCGTTGGAAAGTCGCCGGGGCATTTTTGAACCCGAAAGGCATTCGAGAAAATTCGTAATGCCCATGAGGCGTACAAAAAGCGATCTTCGGCTTATCTCCGGGATTCATTTCGATTTAGTGGAACCCGGATGCTTGATCAAATACGGAAAAATAGTTCGCATGCCCCAATTGGTCCAGAATGTCTGTGATATTAGGTAGTGGATAAGAGTCGCCGATCGTTTTTTCGTTTACGGCTCGGAAATCAATTACCATCCGTTTGTTGCCGTTGGAGTCTGGTTTTTTCGGTACAATCCAGACAGGACTATTGTTTGGGGATTCCGAGTGGCTTATTACTCTTGACTCTAATAGCTTGTCCACTTGACGCTGGACTTCGCCCTTAAGGGCTTGTGGAAACCTGTACTGTTTGGTATTGTTCGGAAAGTTGTCGACCGTAGGGATCTTGTGTCGAATCACATGCGTGAATTCTAAAGGTTCAACCCTTTATGTGGAACCTGTCTGCGTATGTTTCGATAATTTGTTCGTGTTCGAATTCTTCCTCGCCCAAGTGGTCTAATCGCAATCGATTTTTGATTATTTTTGGACGATCTGGATCGGGTTTGGTTACACGCGATGCTGACTCGGAGGGGGCGATGGAATTTACGTTTTGATATTGATTTTGCTTTTCCTCGTTTTTCAATATTTCATTTACTTTTGAGATTGGGTTTTTGTTCGAGTTTTGTTTTTGAGTTGATTTAGATTTTTCCTTTTCGTTTTGATTTGATTTTGTTTTGGTTTTTTTCGTTTTGGTTTTGATTTGATTTTGGTTTGGTTTTTTCGTTTTGGTTTTGTTTTCCTTGATCGTCGCTCTCGTTGGGGCGTTTTATTTCGTTTTTTCTTTCGGTTTTTTCTTATAGGTTTTATTTCGACGTGTCACGTCGATTTTTTTGACTGGCCATTACTGGGCTCTGGACCGGCGTAGTTGTCATGCAATCGACGTCCGAATTAGAATTAGAATTGGAGATTGCCATGCAATCTGATTTTGGATTAGGATGGTCGCGAGAAATTGGAGTAGCATCGCGAGGAACTGGATTGGAATCGCAGATTGTTTTGCAATCTGGTTTTGGTTTTTGTTTGGATTGATTTTCCACCTATTGAAGGAGGAGTGCTGCGCAAGCGTTGCTGAATCCTCATCATTGAGACATATTTTTTATGACTTTCGATAAACTGCGATTGGATGTTTGACGCCATAAGTTTTCGATTCATTTTGGACATTACAATTATCGGCTGATCTTCCGCTTTAGAAGTAACACGAGGCCTCCCGGAACGCTTTTCATCATTGTTAGATTGTGTACTGCACTCTTTACTGGTTACGATGAAAATTGTTTCAAAAATTCTTTCAACTCAGTACTTCGTCGGCGGACGTCGAAAGCACGTCCACGTTGGATTTTCCCGTCGTATAGTGTCGAATAATATAATGGAATTAGTAGATACATACATTTTTAGGGAGACGACGGTGACGTCACAGGTGTGGTGTAGAGGGTATCGCGCGGCGGCGCGTGGTGGTGGTATCTGGCGATCGCGGTTGCGTCGCTGTGGCAGGTATGGGAAATTAGTGGTGGGGGGAGTCAGCGGTGTCGGAGGGTTGGGGGATAGGGGCCTTTTTCGGGAGCTCGTGGCTAAGTGGGGGTGGTTTGGAGCTATTTTTCCGAATAGACTGACTGGTGGTGTCTTCTGTATATATCAAGGACCTGTTTACTGCTAGAGCAAGCGCGTGGGGGGGGGGGGGGGGGGGCGAAGCGCGAGGATCGTATGGGGGAGGAAGGTCTTACACCGTGGGGATAGGGAGCTTTGGGTAAAGAAAAAACGCGATGATTTACGTGAATACATGTATCGAAGTTTTTATTCAACATGTGTGTGTGTGCGCGTGCGTGCGTGCGTGCGTGCGTGCGCGTGTGCGTGTGTGCGTACATGCAGATGTAAAAGTCGGCGTCTATCACACCTACTTGAAAAATGAACGACGCAGAAATGCTGGATGTGAAATAAAGTCCTCGCCCATAAAACTTATTTTATTGCTACAGCTGTAGTAACTGCTAGTAATTGCTACAGCTGTAGTAATACAGCTGTAGTAACAAAAAGGCGCGCTCTTCCAAAATGTCACTATATCCGGGTTTTGTTTTCATTTCCACAGGTAACACCGAGGTATGATATATGCAAAATATGCGAGATATATGGAAAGTACTCAATAATGCGTGGATGCCACCCGCACGATTTTTTGTGTAAAAACCCCCGATCTTCCACGCTTATACTCCCTTTTAACCGGTTGATTTCGTTTCCATGCCTCCCTACTATTCTTATAGTATTACAATTTAAGAACACTATAGTGTGGAACTATAGTGCACTCCTAAGATAGAGGAACAATATGGGAAAAAGATTCCCGAATGAAAAGTACTTCTACCACCGCAGGCTTCACACTACGAATCGAGAAGTCACTTTTGCCGACATCACCTCTTGGAACTTCCGTTGTCAACTTACGTGAAAATGGCTGAGAAAATTCCACAATTTGAATAAAATCAGCGCGATCAAGCCGCCCTTATAAATTCCGTGGAAGAGTATATAGTATGAGAGCAACAATGTGATCAGTGTATGGAGTCGTTGGAAACGAAAAGCCGAATTAATCGACCACGATTATCACTCGGAAATCCGCAATCGTTGGTAGCAGGAATCGCTCTCTTAGAAGGTTTGAAGAATATTCTACGCAGACGATTTTACATGCGGGTGCGGGAACAGTGATCGTGGTTTGATCTGGCGAGAGATTGATACGGCGTTCGAAAATCGTGTCCTGACTGGCTGCATCATCAATAACACCGATATTGAACCTCGTCCTATTCTCGGAGATGCATGTGATATGATGGTTTCACATGTGAAAGACATTACCAGCAAACAATCAAGTGTAAAAGTGAATACAGTTTCCAATGGTGAATTTGAGGCAGGTGACAAACGCGCAAATAAAAGTATCAATACGAAAAACGTTGAACTATTTACCACACGCAATTTACGTGGGTGGTATACACAACGAGTTGTCGCACCTACTCTGGTATCTCTTGAATATTTTCAAAATCGTGATAGCGGATGGAGATTGATGCGGATACTGGACAGGGGAGATTACGATATCTCCGGCGCCTTAATTTTATCATTGGATTATGTAATATGGGCGAAAAAAATACGAAAAACAAGAATAACTTTTTTCGTTTTGAGCCTTAGTTTCGGAGTTACAGCGCTTTGAAGAGTAAAACATTTATTTCCCCGATTTTTCGATGTGAATCGAATTTCCGCGTGCTTTGCATTGTTTCATCGTACAGGGTGCGCCAGAGAAACTTACTTATTTAAAAGGTCAATAAAAACAAAAGTACATCAATTATTGTTTAAAATTTTTTTTATTTGAGAATACAATATCCCAATTTTTTTTTCATGCAGTCTTGAAAATGACATCGGATAAATGGCGACCCCCATTGCACATACACTGATGAAGTCGATTTTTGAAATTCGTATCCACTCTTTGCAGCATATCATTCGGTATGTTGGCAATGGCGTCGCGAATGTTGTTCTTGAGGTGTGCTATGGTCCGTGGTCGATCGACATAAACCAGAGATTTCAAATAACCCCATAAAAAGAAATCGCATGGAGTCAAATCTGGAGAGCGTGCCGGCCATTGGAGATCGCCTCTGAGAGAGATGAGGCGGTCGGGGAAATGTTGTCGCAACAAATTCATTGAGTCTCGTGCTGTGTGTGCTGTGGCTCCATCTTGCTGAAACCACACGTTCCTAACGTTCATTTCTTCGAGTCTTCGTCGAACAGTGGTGTCAGAAATTCCCATAGCAGCTGCGTGTTTGCGAGCCGAACGCCGGGGAGAACGCACAACTGACTGCCTCACTCTTTCGACATTTTCCGGAGTTCTGATGGTCCGTCGAAGTCCATTTCTGGGTTTAGCGACACTTCCACACTCCCGAAATGAGTTAACCCACGACAGAATCGAATTACGGCCAGGAACGAGTCTGTGAGGAGGAATTTCAAAGCGAGCGCGGAAGGCACGTTGCGTAGCAACAAGTGAGCGACCGTTACAAAAGAAGCTCTCGACTGCGAAGGCCCGCTGCTCTCTAGACCAGACCATGATGGCAACTGACTGGAGGGAGAAACAAACTTGGGAACTTCCCCCTCCAGATGCGCCCCCTCTCGCCCCTCTACCCGCCCAACTCACCGCGCGGGAATTTTTTCAAATAAGTAAGTTTCTCTGGCGCACCCTGTACTTCGTCGGTGATTTATGTAATTGGCTGCAGATTATTAGCGTTATCCAGAATACACGTGGAGGCATTGGTGTTCCTTAGTCCTGAAAAGGGCTGTTTTGTGTGTGTGTGTGTTTTTTTATTTTTTTATTTTTTTTTTAAAGAGGTTTAGTGGGCAAATGCCTCCGCACCGTAGCAAATAATTGCCGTGTGTCGGGCTTGCACCGACTAAAAACCCCCATTCCTCTGTGGCCTTACAAATTCTCCCGCGGGACGACCGCTAGGTATTACATCGCGGGAGAGGCCTTAGCCGTAGCTCTTCCTGCAGTGTTGTCAGACGACCTTACATCCCCCGTTCCACTCTAGATGTTATGAGTGGTTTAGGGGTTCGTGTCGCTGATTTAATCTATGACTGCCTGGTCTTCCGGCGTCGTCTTCTTCCTCGCACGTTCTGCACGTCGCAACTCCTTCATCACTGCGGCAGCATAAGCCGATACCGCTGTCCATGCGTCTGCTGACTTCAGCATCAACTCAACCAGGTTGTCCGGGGTGATGCGTGTCTCCATCTGATCCTCGACTATCGCGCGGGCGGCACTAAAACGTGGGCATTGGAACATTGCATGTTCAGCGTTCTCTTCGACTGCTACACATGCTGGGCAGTCCGGGGAATCTTCATAATTAAACTTATAGAGATAAGCCCGAAAACAGCCGTGTCCTGAGATCACTTGAGTGAGACAATAGTTGAGCTCCCCGTGTAGACAGTTCACCCATATCTCCACCTTCGGGATTAGTCGATGTGTCCACCTTCCCTTGGGAGAAGCATCCCACATCGTCTGCCACTGGTTGAGACTGGTCGCTCTCGCTTCTGTCCTTGCATAACCGGGGTTTCTAGCTCCCTTCTGCTGGTACATCGATCTACGCTCCTCGGCAAGCACCTCAATGGGCAGCATTCCCGCGATAACGTTGATAGCGTCCTCGGAGACAGTGCGAAACGCACAGGCTACCCTCAAGGCACTGACGCGATACGTTGCTGCAGCCTTCCTGCGGTACTCCTGGATTTTCAGTGCATCAGCCCATATGGGTATGCCATAGGTGAGCACCGAGGTCGTCACTGATGACAGCAGTTTCCTCCCCTTCTGTCTGGGGCCACCAACATTAGGCATGAGTCGCGCCAGTGTGGTAGCCACCCCAGCGGCCTTTCTGCTGATCTGCTCGGTTTGCTCTTTGAAGTTCAGCCTCGCGTCGAGAATCACACCCAGGTACCGAATGAACGGTTGGGATGTGATTTCGGAGTTTCCAACCCTGAGCGTCACCGTTTCCATCACCTTCCTGCTGGATACGAGGAGTACTTCTGTTTTGTGGGCTGCAAGATGCAGTCCAACAGAAGACATCCATTCCTTTTTCTTGGTGAAAGCTTCGCCGAAGAGTGCGGTGATTTGCTCCAGGAATTTGGCGATGACAATCAGCGCCGCGTCATCTGCGAACGCTACGATGGACACTCCTTTCGGCAATTTTAATAGCAGCAGATCATTGTACATGATGATCCACAGACGCGGTCCAAGTACAGAGCCCTGAGGAACTCCTCCAGTCACCCTAGACGTCTTTGGTCCATCCCCTGTGTCGTACATGAGCCACCTATTACATAGGTAACTCGCCACTATTCTCCGTAGGTACCATGGTACACCTAATGTTTTTAGGGCATCCATGATACACTTCCTAATCGCCGAGTTGAAAGCGTTTTTGACGTCGAGAGCGACAACTGCGCAGTACTTCTTGGACCCACTTGCCCATCGTTTCCCTGCAGTCGACTCCTGCGCCTGCTTCACCACTGTATTAATGGCATCCAGAGTAGAGGGCTCCTTTCTGAAGCCAAACTGGCCCTCCGCCAGTAGAGGGTCCACGACCTTCTCAATTCTGTTATGGATGATGCGCTCGAAGATCTTTCTCGCGGTATCCAACATACAGAGCGGACGATAGGATGAAGGTTCGTCCGGTGGCTTTTTCCCTTTCGGGAGGAGCACTAGCTTCTGCCACTTCCACTTGTCCGGGAAGATTCCTTCCTTGAGACACGCATTGTACATGCCCAGGAATATTGCCGGTGCCAACTTGATCGCTGCCTTCAGTGCGATGTTGGGTATCCCATCCATGCCGGGGGCTTTATTGTTGCCCACCCTGGCAATCGCCGTAAGAAGCTCTTCTTCAGTAATGGCTGGGATGTCTTCATCGACGTCCTCTTCGAGCTGATAATCCTCCTCGGGTTGCTCAGGGAACAGATGTGAAACAATCTTTTCCAGCAGAGCTGCATCCGCAGGCGATGGAGTTGGCTGGCTTTTCTGCCGAGTCAAGATCTCCGCATAGCTCAAGTCACCCTTTTTGTGGATGACGAGAGCGTTGGGCAGAGTCGGCCGTTCGCGAGGTTTCTGCGCCTTCTTCTGAGGCTGCTTCTCGGATATCTTGTGCGATCTTTTCTTCTTTCGCGCAGTCTGCCACTTCTGCTCTGATCTCTCGCCCTTATCCTCGGATTGACCAGCCAATGGCTCCACCAGCTGCTTCTCCTTCGGCTCCTTTCCGTCGGTCGACGTCGGTGTAACCCGCTTCTTCCTCTTCGCCTTGCTTACTTGCGTCGCGGTACCGCCCACGTCCATGCCTTCATCGTTCCTCTCCTTGTTAGAGAAAGTCGATTTCGCTTGGCTTATGGTCGGCGTGGTTTGCGTTCCTCCAGTCAACGTTGCCGCCTGTGGCTTTGCACACCACGCTACGAGGTCCTCTATACCTTTCCAAGTACTGGTAAGCATAGGAACCCACCGCTGGATCTCCTTGTGGAGGTTTTTCTTCTGCTGGATAAAAGAGGCTAGGCTCTCCAGCGTCTTACCGTGCCTCTCCGCCAACTTCAAAATCTCCTTTCGGTTTCCACCTGTCTCTTCCTTTTCTTCACTTGAAATATTGTGCGCCATGGAGGCCAAGTGGCCCACCTCCGTGGTACTGCGGTTGTTCGATGACGACGCCCGGGAGCCCGCTTGGTCACGTCCTGAAGGCGCCGGTACTGGAGTTCCGTGCCCCTGCACCCTAATCGGTATATCCTTTATTGGACTTCCCATATTCATTTGCTATCGAGGTTTGTTCCCCGTGTCTGTTGGTCCACGGGAGGTATTTTAATTGCCTCCTGCCCTGTATATCTATATAGACATCTCAATATCCATATCTATATCCACATAGATATCTCTATATGTATATGTATATCCATATAGATATTTGTACATCAATGTCTATATTTATATACGAGGGCTTCCCCCTATCCGCCGCCTGGGGACGCGCCACGTAGGGGTTTCAGACTCCCCATGTGGTGTGTGTGTGTGTGTGTGTGTGTGTGTGTGTGTGTGTGTGTGTGTGTGTGTGTGTGTGTGTGTGTGTGTGTGTGTGTGTGTGTGTGTGTGTGTGTGTGTGTGTGTGTGTGTGGAGATTAGGAACTGTGGGGCGTCACTCCCACATTTGTATCGACTCAAAACCCTCTCCACTATGTGTGTGTGTATGTGTGTGTGTGTGGGCGCACGCGTTTTTACATGAAATCTTCATCTGTATCTACTAAACGAAGCCAAAATCGCGATTTTTTTTTCTTCAAAAAGTGCTTATTTTGGCCCAAATATTGATTATCCATGGTTAAATCAAGGCGGCGGAGATATCGTAATCGTGCCACTGGACATAACATTAAATATCAACAAATACAATCCAATGCGTGTCGGATGTCAAAGTGTTTTGTCGCGGGGAATAATCCTGAAGAAAGCGGTGGTAAATGTAAAGTCAAAGGATAACGCATGTTTCGCGTGGGCAATGGTGGCTGCTCTTTATCCAGTGGAAACAAACATGCATCGAGTAACTTCATATCCACACTATTCAACTGTACTGCAGCTTCAGGGAATTGCTTTTCCAATGACTCTCAATCAAATAACGAAATTTGAATCGCAAAATAATGTTTCATTTAATGTATTTACAACGGAAAAGAAAGGCATCGTCCCAATTCGAATATGCGCCCAAAAACTGGTTAATCACTTCAATTTATTGTACGTGGAGGATTCGTCGGACCACAGCGTGGGACACTTTGTATGGATAAAAAATGTATCCCGGCTCGTGAGCACGCAGCTGAACAAAACAAACAGGAGAAAAACACCTGCGATCGGTGAGTAACAAGAAGCATACTCGAGAATACACATATGAGCAAGGATGTACTTCGATAATATAATTCTGTCCGTCATTTTGTTATAGGTGTTTGCACTACTTCTACACGGATGCTAAATTACGATCGCACGAGATGGATTGTGGAAAATCAAACGTCTGTGCCATTCGATTACCTGGTGAAACGGACAAATGGCTAGCGTTCGATAACTTTTAACGAAAGGAGCGACTTCCATTTGTGATTTATGCGGATCTCGAGTGCGTTTTGGCAAATGTTGACAACAAAAATATTCAGCAACAGCACGAAGTATTTAGCGTAGCGTACAACGTGCATTGCTCGTATGACCATTCGTTATCGGGATTCTACTCGCTGCGCGATGCCAATCGCATCCCATGGTTTGTTGAGAACCTTAAAAATGTAGCTTTGCGCATCAACGATATCCTATCGGATAGTGTTCCCGTGGTACTTCTAACTCCGGATGAGCCGGCAAAATTTCGAAGCGCTGCTCAGTGCCATATATGTCAAAAACCATTTGCCGAAGACGACATACGTGTTCGTGATCATTGCCTTTTGATCGGACGTTATAGAGGTCCCGCCCATTCTAACTGCAATTTCAATTACGAGCGGTATTTATGCATTCCCGTATTTTTTTCATAATTTGTCCGGCTATGGTGCACAGCTCATCATCGAGTAACTAGCCACAGCATTCGAGGGGAAAACCACTATGCTGCCCATAACTAAAGAGGAATACTTTTATTTTACAAAAACGTTTCAAACGGCAGACAAGTCACATTCGATTCAATTACGCTTCGTCGATGCATACAAATTTCTCAATGCAAGTCTGAATGAACTGGCCTCATTTTTGACAATGGACAAACTAAAAATTTTACGTTCGTAATTTCGTGACATAACGAGCGATAGTTTCATCCTATTAACTCGAAAGGGCGTCTTCCCCAATGAATATATCGATAGTGTAAACCGATTGAAAGAGTATCACCTACCACCACGAGACGCATTCTACAGTACGTTGACTGGTGACATTGTAAGTGAGAACGAATACGCTCACGCCAAGAATGTATGGGAATGGTTTTCGATTCAAACGTTAGGTGAATATAGTGACTTGTATTTGGAGACCGAAGTTTTGTTGCTGGCCGACGTTTTTGAGAACTTTTGCACTAGCTGTATGGAGAGTTACAGGCTCGACCCCACTTATTACTATACACTCCCCGGCTATACATCGGATGCAATGTTGGAACATACATGCGTTAACTTCGAATTGTTAACCGACATTGACATGGTATTATTTGTTGAACGGGGTATACGCGGTGGCCTGAGTCGGTGCTCAAATAGGTATGCGCGCGCCAATAACAAATACAAGGAATCATTCGATCCATCAAGGTCCTCATCATACTTGATGTATTTCGATGTGAATAATTCGTATGGTTGGGCAATGTGTC
>OY723392.1:4642247-4647247 GCA_963210295.1 Ophion ellenae
GCTTTGAGGGCGGAAGTTGCCGTGTTGCGAAATTCTCCATCTGGAGCTGGTAGCACTTCGTCATCGACAAATGGCGAAGTTATCGCATCAGGAATTCCATCTCGCGATGATGTTACTCCGATGGAAGTTATAAAAAAAATATTGGATGTGCTCGGTATCCCTGAATTGTCTTCACATATTTTGGCTGTACGAAAACTTCCTGTGAAATCGACTGTTGTTAGCGATCGGACATCGAACGTCAAGGTCTCTTATATTATTACCCTGACTTCAAATGCAGTTCGAGACATCCTTCTGAGCAAAAAACGCGAAAAACGTGATCTCAAATGGTCAGAAATATTCGAGGGTTGCTCCGATGAAACGAAAAATTTCAACATTCTGCTGAACCCAAACAAACTATTGCGACGAGTCAAAGCGAAAGCCCTGTGCGAGAGGGTATAAATACGTTTGGTCCAGAGATGGCACGATCTACGCCAGGAAGACTGATGGTCAGCCGCGCATCGAAGTAAACTCCGAAGAGGATCTCGCTTGGAAGGGTTGAATCTCTGCACTTTCTGCGGTCGATGTCACTATCGTATTACTGTTTCGGATGAGGCTTTGAATTTTGATACTTGGTTTGAAATTATTTTTGGTTTTGAGTTCGATTTAATCGGAAATTTTCCGGCGTTGGTCGGCTGTTCGTCAGTTTTTCTTTTCTTGCTAAGATGGTGTCAGGCGTACTGGTTTACGGGTGCTTGCTTGCTTTGCTCGTGTATGCTTTCATTTATTTCTACTATTATTTTCATTTTCATATTATTGTATAGTTTCTGGATTGCAGTTTATGCTGTAAGTCTGTAAATTCTAGTTATATTGTAATTAAAGCACTTGTCGAGTGGCCATGAAACACTCGTAGTGTCCTTATATTTTTCTCGATGCTCGGTTATATTTTATTCTGAATGCTGCGATATGCATTTCGTGCTGGTATGGTTTTCGTTTGCTCTCTTTCGAATATTTCGAACATTATTATTATCTTCTAAGTTATTACTTATTATTGCGCATTTTCCATTGTTATTACTGCTATTATTCACGTTCTCTTATTATCATTATTTTTTGTTTCTCATTATTATCCCATTGTATTCTATCGTTATTATTTTATAGTAGTATGTACTATAAATTCTAACTTTTGAGTTTTGTTATTACTTATGAGTATGTATCTCGCGTTATCACTGCTATCAATATTTTATTCTGTTATCTCATGCTATTATCTTGATCCATCCATATCATGTTAAAATGTTTGCATTGTTATTATCGATTCTTACTTTGGTTGTACTATTACACCTATGACTGTAGTGTATCATTATTTGCCCGAAAGTCTAACTGGGGCATAATAAATCATATCTCTCTCTCTCTCTCTCTCTCTCTCTCTCTCTCTCTCTTTCTCTCTCTCTCTCTCTCTCTCTCTCTCTCTAAAAAAGTATTATGTATCTCGTACATATTGACGTGATCGAAACGGTTTTCGTGTGCCGCGTCATTAGTGACTTATGAACGACCCATGTACTCATACGCACAACGGGCATGTGAAAACTTTTACATAGACGCGAAGCGGTGTGTTCTCCTGTCTCTCGAGGAGCTTGTGCCTGGGCGCTCATGTACCGTTGTGATACGTGTGCAGTGTATCGTGGTGAGGTGATTTTTGTCTCCTTGGTGGTGTACACTTCATGCAACATCGATCGCATGCATGCTTGCTGACCAGTCATTTCGATCTGGTCATATAAGCATTTGTGTAATCCTCGATGGAGATCTTTCTCGACCCGATGTTACTCTTATCGCGCTTCACTTTCTTCGTAACGTCTTTACCATCGACTCGCGCTGCATACATTTATGCTCTAAGCTCGACAAATTCCGTCATTATCCGACCATTGTTTTTGTCTTTCATAAGTCCGGGAGCATTTTTGTTGACAAGCGGTATATCATACCCATTGCTCGCCGGGTACTCGCTCGTATCGAAACGATGGATATTACGCTTCGTGTAGTCATACACATCCTCACACCCAACGTTGTATATTAGACTATCCGTATCGGTGTACAACACTGTACATTTTTCTTTATACAGAGGCACCATGTACTCATGATGAAAGTCATATAAGCATGTCTTCGATATGTCGAGTATGCACATACCCACATATTATTGAATTTCACTTCGAGTTTGCGTAATTCGACAGCAATAAGGTTTTCTGAAAAAAAAACTCCGGCTATGAAGATTTGGTTTTGAAATCATTGCATCTGCACCGTACCTGCCCTCCCACCGAGTTAAAATCTTGACGTCTACGTCATTGCGCACATTTTCTATTGATTTCCCAAACACCGCATTATTCATCAATTTATAGAGATTTTTTTCACAATTATTCGTTGCTTGTGTTCGGAACTGCGCGTTCAGCTTGATATATGTTCGTAGCCAGGGTGATTGGGAGAATTGGAGTATTCTAGGAATTTTTGTGATTTTGAGACCGCGCCGTACACACTGCTGCAGATTGCGATACTAAATAACATACCGTTCCTTGTTGTGCACGGTTGCAAGGAGTTTTTCGTATTGTCCACCAGATAGTTTACCATGTGTTGAACAAAACGGTAAGTCCGTGTGTGCATCGTGTAGACATTCCGGGTACTCTAAGTCAACGTCAAAAATGTAACCGGTCTGTGAATCTAGCGCGATAGATAATAAATCGAATGTCGACAACTCATCGACCCATCGAAAATCAGCATAGGGCAATGGTTGACAGATTGCCCATCCATACGAATTATTCACATCGAAATACATCAAGTATGATGAGGACCTTGATGGATCGAATGATTCCTTGTATTTGTTATTGGCGTGCGCATACCTATTTGAGCACCGACTCAGGCCACTGCGTATACCCCGTTCAACAAATAATACCATGTCAATGTCGGTGAACAATTCGAAGTTAACGCATGTATGTTTCAACATTGCATCCCATGTATAGCCGGGGAGAGTATAGTAATAAGCGGGGTCGAGCCTGTAACTCTCCATACAGCTATTGCGAAAGTTCTCAAAAACGTCGGCCAGCAACAAAACTTCGGTCTCCAAATACAAGTCACTATATTCACCTAACGTTTGAATCGAAAACCATTCCCATACATTCTTGGCGTGAGCGTATTCGTTCTCACTTACAATGTCACCAGTCAACGTACTGTAGAATGCGTCTCGTGGTGGTAGGTGATACTCTTTCAATCGGTTTACACTATCGATATATTCATTGGGGAAGACGCCCTTTCGAGTTAATAGGATGAAACGATCGCTCGTTATGTCACGAAATTACCAACGTAAAATTTTTAGTTTGTCCATTTTCAAAAAAGAGGCCAGTTCATCGAGACTTGCATTGAGAAATTTGTATGCATCGACGAAGCGTAATTGAATCGACTGTGACTTGTCTGCGTTCGAAATGTTTTTGTAAAAGAAATGTATTCCTCTTTAGTTATGGGCAGCATAGTGGTTTTCCCCTCGAATGCTGTGGCTAGTTCCTCGATAATGAGCTGTGCACCATAGCCGGACAAATTATGAAAAAATACGGGAATGCATAAATACCGCTGGTAATTGAAATTGCAGTTAGAATGGGCGGGACCTCTATAACGTCCGGTCAAAAGGCAATGATCACGAACACGTATGTCGCCTTCGGCGAATGGTTTTTGACATATATGGCACTGAGCAGCGCTTCGAAATTTTACCCGCTTATCCGGAGTTAGAAGTACCACGGGAACACTATTCGATAGGATATCGTTGATGCGCAAAGCTAAGTTTTTAAGGTTCTCAACAAACCATGGGATGCGATTGGCATCGCGCAGCGAGTAGAATCCCGATAACAAATGGTCATACGAGCAATGCACGTTGTACGCTACGCTAAATACTTCGTGCTGTTGCTGTATATTTTTGTTGGCAACATTTGCCGAAACGCACTCGAGATCCGCATAAATCACAAATGGAAGTCGCTCTTTTCGTTGAAAATTTTCGAACGCTAGCCATTTGTCCGCTTCACCAGGTAATCGAATGGCACAGTCGTTTGATTTGCCACAATCCATCTCGTGCGATCGTAATCTAGCATCCGTTTAAAAGTAGTGCAAACACCTCTAACAAAACGACGGAAAGAATTATATTATCGAAGTACATACTTGCTCATATGTGTATTCTCGAGTATGCTTCTTGTCACTCCCCAATCGCAGGTGTTTTTCTCCTGTTTATTTTGTTCAGCTGCATGCTCACGAGCCGGGATAAATTTTTCATCCATACAAAGTGTCCCACGGTGTGGTCCGACGAATCCTCCACGTACAATACATTGAAGTGATTAACCAGTTTTTGGGCGCATATTCGAATTGGGACGATGCCTTTCTTTTCCGTTGTAAATACATTAAACGAAACATTATTTTGCGATTCAAATTTCGTTATTTGATTGAGAGTCATTGGAAAAGCAATTCCCTGAAGCTGCAGTACAGTTGAATAGTGTCGATATGAAGTTACTTGATGCACGTTTGTTTCCAGTGGATAAAGAGCCGCCACCATTGCCCACGCGAAACATGCATTATCCTTTGACTTTACATTTACCACCGCTTTCTTCAGGATTATTTCCCGCGACAAAACACTTTGAAATCCGGCACGCATTGGATTGTATTTGTTGATATTTACTGTTATGTCCAGTATCCGCGACAATCTCCATCCGCTATCACGATTTTGAAAATATTCGAGAGATACCAGAGTAGGTTCGACAACTCGTCGTGTATACCACCCACGTAAATTGCATGTGGTAAACAGTTCAAAGTTTTTCGTGTTGATACTTTTATTTGCGCGTTTGTCACCTGCCTCAAATTCACCATTGAAAACTGTATTCACTTTTACACTTTATTGTTTGCTGGTAATGTCTTCCACATGTGAAAGCATCATATCACATGCGTCTTCGAAAATATGACGAGGTTCAATATGGTTGTTATTGATGACGCAGCCAGTCAGGATACGA
>OY723392.1:4649747-4671787 GCA_963210295.1 Ophion ellenae
GATGTCCAAAATGAATCGAAAACTTACGGCGGCTAACATCCAATCACAGTCGATCGAAAGTCATAAAATAATGTCTCAATGACAACAATTAAACAACGCTTGCGCAGCGCCCAATTAAATAGTAGGGTCGCAACAAGAAAACCACTCTTGCGCCGTGAAAACAAAAAAGAAACGATTAAATTGGGCACGCTAGTATAAGAATTGGACGATCGAACATTGGAAACGGTTATTATAGACCGACGAATCCGGGTTCGAAATATTCGGAGAAAAACGTCGAGTTTTCATTCGTCGCGCAGCTCACGAGAAGATGTATCGTGATTGCGTAATTCCAACCGTTACACACGGCGGCGGTTCTGTAATACTGTGGGGTTTTTTTTTCGTCTGCTGGGGCAGGGGATTTCCACCGAATCAAGAGCATCCTGGACCACAAGGGAGATCACGCGATTCTAAAAAACCACGCTGTGCCTTCTGCAAAGCAACTGATTGGAAAGGGGTTCGTTTTCCAACAAGACAACGACCCAAAACATACTTCAAAACTCTGCTCGAAGTATCTTGAATCGAAGCAAAAAAGTGGCGAGCTCTAAATTATGCAATGGCCGGCAGGGTGTCAACTCTGCACGGTGCAATTCGCCAAAGTGTTAACTTGCCTGTTCAACTCTCCACCGTTCAACTCGTCAAATCGGGCAACTGTACACAGCGCCAAGTCGCTACCGTAGCAGCTCGACATTTCCTCGACGCTCGCGTATCCCCACTCTTCAGATTCGGGGCGGGCAATTCGCTACCGTGTCAACTCGCACCGTGTCTCAACTCGCCCCAGCGTAGCGAGCTCAACTTACATTTCCTAGCGGCTGTACTTTTTTTCAATCACCCATACCCGGGAACGAGAAATATACAAGCAAAATGTTTTCACATGTACCGACTACACGCTCTGTCAGTTCTCTAGTTTATCGACTGATTTTGAATGGAAATTTCACGAGCGGCATTTTGTTATAACTTTATTCTTTAATAATGCCACGAACATATATTTTGTCTCCTAAAATTTTAGTTCTTCCAGAATTCGCAGAAAAAAGCGTCATTTTTGAGTACTTGAGAATAACGATAAGCAATACTAAGAGAACTGAAAACTCATATAATCATCGTGTGAAAAAAAAACTGGTGGCCTCGTCCAGTTAGACAGTTTTTCGTTGCCGTTGAATATAGGATTATGTTCTTCAAGAGGATGTTTAATTTCGTTCTGAATTTCATTTTGTTGGATTAGAGGCGCCCTTGTCGTACGGCCCTGACTTTTCTTTTCCGCCTCTCACGCTCGAGACGCCGGCTACGCCTAGAGTCACTTCGTTGCAAGCAACGAGCGAGTACAGACCACGAGTCCAAACGAGCGATATTTTATCTTCTTATAATACAATATAACGTGTGCCTTTTGTATAAATAAATTATGTTATAAGAAAACGAAGTTGATTTCCTTGGCCCGTGCACGAATCTCTAAAAGGTTATGGGCCCAGCACGCTTCCACTGCGCGAGTGAAAAGTTTCTGTGAAACAATTGGAAAAGTGTACGGACAAGGAAAATTCCAGAACAAAAAGGAAGTCTTAACGAAAAGCAGGAAGACGACGATACCCCTGGCAGAATGGCAGAGAATAGCGAAACGACAGATACTGCTTCTGATTCGAGGGGTAAGTAAAATAAACCGAAAACCTTGGTGCGAAATCAAAAAAGTATGTGTGTATTCATCGCGAGTGTCGAAGTGCGGAAATTCGTAAAATTAGAAAAGTCGGCGTGAAAAATTCTCAAAAGCTGAACCGACAGAAAATCAAAGAGCAAAAGTCGTTAACGCAAAACAAAGGAAGTCTGTCAAAATGGCTGGCACATAGAGAATTAGACAAAGGCGTCGAAACAAGTCGCGACTTGTCTGTCTTCGGGCTTATCGCGCGCGTTACATTGTAGGCCGGTATATAGAGCGGCTGGCAACAGCAAAATGTAAACAAACCGGGAGACCGCGCTATACCGAGACGAATCAACGGAGGAAAGAGTGAGAGAGGGAGCTCCAACGAGAGAACAACGAGCGTTAGCGAGAGGAACGAGCGTCGATACGATAAAACGAGTGTCGATGAGAGAGACGAGTGTCGAGGAGAAAGAAACGAGACATAACAAGAGATATCACGACGGTTTACGAAAGAAAGAGCGACGCCGTGTAACGATCGGATGATCGAACGAGTAAGCGCACATCGATGAATACGCATATACACGTAGTTTAAGCCTGTGAGAACAATGTATACTTAGATGTATCCAAAGTTCTCAAAATATGGGTAAGATAGCCTGGAATTAAAGCAACATGATAGACAAACTTTTGTATATGCGTGTAGAAAAAGATTGAGTATTCGATACAAGGATCTACACGTATTATGTCTATGTCTATACAGATAGTCTGACATTATTGGCATTTTACCGCACGCACCGAGAGATGTTTGAATTCGACAAAATTCATCCAGATGAAGAGATCTCAGTAACCTGCATCGGAGAACGGATCATTTTCACTACTGAATCTGACATGGAATATGAAATTGGTAAGAACTGATCTTTCTATTAATAACGAGAGCCAAATTAATAGAAAAATAACGAGTCGCTTCGGAAAGAAAAAAAAAAAAAAAAAAAAAAACCGATAGTAAGCTGCGAGTTTTCTCTGTTGCGCTACTCACGGGGTTTTATCCGCTGTGCACTCTGCAGCTAGGTGGGTACGTAGACTCGGAGAAAATCTCGCACGCTTAATGAAAGAGCGCGTTGTCACGCACGCATCGAATTTTACTGGAGGAAAGAAGGAAAATAATTATAAATAAATATCTTTTATAGTGTAATCCGCCGTGCGCTCTGACACTGTAGGACACTTAGCATGCGTTGAGGTATTCCTGTGTGTGAATGCCGCAATGCTTGTTTGCTTCTATTCAATTAACTTGTGTTCGGTTGAAAGAATAGTAAGCGATATTCCTCTAAAAATTTACGATTGCTGTGTTAAATACGAGTGTTTAATTACGAGTGTTAAATTAAAGGACTAGATACTCTCGGTGAAAACGAGCGGAAAGTTGTCATGAGAGCAATCAATGACAAAGAACGAGAAGGAACCAAGCTGATCATGTCCAGGAACGAGAGCAATCCGAATTCTTCGGTCGACAAAGGGAACGAGGTCGACAAACGTCATGAAGATTCTGACAGCAACAAGTCATTCGAAACGAGCGACATAAGTGATCGAGATGACAATAGAACTGCTTTGAACAAAGTCGTCAAGGCATTAGACGATCTGACGACCACTCAAAGGGATATGACAAAAATATTCTTGAAAGGGATGACTGCCCTTATCGACAAAATTGACGGGAATTATCCACGTAAATCGGGAAATCAAGATTCCGGAAGCGACGAACGACAAAACGAGAGGGACAAGGCAATTCCAAGACCTTCTTCAGTAAACTCAGAAGTGAGAAATGCTGAACCCGGTATTCGTCGCGAAGAAATAATTGAGCTGATACGGAATGAAATGAGGCAAATAGGCCATAGCTCGAATACAAACGTAGATCGTCCAAGTACTTCGGGAACGGATGTCGTCAAGGAAATAAGTGAGAAAATACGAGTCGAATTGGTGGGCAAAGATTCGAGCAAACGAGAGTATAAATTGACACCTCAAACAAAATATGAACATTTCATGGATTTTCTCACGTCTGAATTGAGAATTCTGGATTTGCTCTATATTATCAATCCGAATGAGAAACCTAACTTTACGGTGGACGATGCAACGAGAGAAAAACATACGTTCAAAGTTAGAGACGTCCTGATTAACAGATTGGATCAATATTATTATTCAAGAATCGATAAAATTAAGGATCCAATCGAGATTATAAACAAGATCAAGGAATTGAAACGATACGAGACGAATTTGACGTCGATGACTATCCGAAAACGACTGTACAACATGGAATATGTTCCAAGCAAAGAGAAAGCTGCGGAATTCTGGGATCGGTTTGAAGAATTAGTGCGAAACTATGACAGTCTCCCAAACGTGAATCCGCTCTCACATGACGAAAAGAGGGATGCATTCTTCAACGCGATCACAACCGCTATACCGCAGGTTCAGTCGATTGAGTTTTTGACTACGAACTCAACTGGAAAAGGGCTTACGTACGATCAGTTGAAGGCTTTCATCATCCAGCACGAAGCAAATAAAACACAAACAAACGACACGAAACCTGTGGCACTGAGTGTAAGGAAACATGATTCAAAGAACCGATGCTACGGATGTGGGGGTCAGGGTCATCACGCTGACGCATGTCCAAATGAAGGCAAACCTCAATGTTACAAGTGTGGCAAAATTGGACACATTGCGAGAGAGTGCTCGGTACGGAAGAATAAGCAGAGTGAACCAGCCACGTCATCGAAATATGGGTCATCGTCAAAACAACATGGCAAAATCGCTTATCGTCCGAAGAGCAGCAGCAGCTTCCGTGGCAAGCGAAAGTTTGGAGGGCCGAATCGAGAAAATTCGGCAAAACGAGCGAAGGTCGACAAAGGACGTAGCGGCCAACAGAAGAACAAGGACCAGGAAAACCAAGACGACGAGAAGGAAAACCAGAATGGTAACAAGATGCGTAAAGGTGAGACTGACAGTACAGAAATTAATATGATCAATTATAGTACAATGACTCCATCGAATTTGCAAATTAACGAACACGATGTTGAAAGTAATACAACCTTTACGAAATTTCTGGCTGATTCGGGCGCAACTGAGCATCTGACAAAATCCAAGCTCATATTCAAAACCTTCGATCATACGAAGAAAAGTTCGATAAAGTGTGCGAATAAAGAGGCACACGCCGATTTAGAATCGGAGGGAGTTGGAACGATAGAAGTCAAGTTAAATAATGTCAAGTCTATGAGCTTGGAAAATGTTATATGCACCAAAGCCTTATCTGAAAATGTCTTATCCCTACGAAAATTCGCGGATATGGGACTGAGCATCTACTTGGACAACCGACAAATCGATATTTTTGATCCTACGTCACACGAGTCGTTTATCAAGGGAATCTATCAAAAACCCTTCTGGGAAATCGAACTGGAAGTAGATAAAACGAGTGGTATAATCCAACGTTCGAACGAGAGTAAAACGAAGAGATCAGTAGTTTATTTAACAACAGAAAGCTCAGAAAACGAACCTAGATATATGACTCGGAGTATGGTGAAAGCAAAGGATAGAATTCAAATAGACGAGAATTCAAAATCGATCGAAGTTGAGGCTCAAAAGAGGTCTACTGAGGCAGAAAAGATTTCTGTGACTGATGTACAGGAAAACGAAAAGACAAATCTCGACAGTCAGGAAATTACGAGCGAAATAATTGGTCCGAGTATTCAGAATTTCAACTTCGATCTATCAATTTGGGATCGAAAACTAGGTAATGTTGAGGATATTCAGTCTAAAGAATTTACGAGCGATGAAACACCTTTCAACGACAGGTACGAGAAATTCGTGGACAAAAATAAGGCTTTATTGTGGCACGTAAGGCTCGGACACGCGTCTGTAGACTATCTAAAGTCTTTGCAGAAGAGGTTTCCGGAAAATAAAAGTCTGCAAAGCGCAAAATTCGATGAATCGATTAAACAGTGTGAAATTTGTATGATAGCAAAATTCAATAAACTACCCTTCAACAAAACGAGAGAACGAGCGACAAAACCATTGGAGAGAATACACTCCGACACGATGAGACCTATAAGTCCTAAAACACATCCGAAGGGGTATCGATTCATTTCGGTATTCATAGACGACTACTCGAGACTAGCGATGGCCTATCCTATGAAAACGAAAAGTGAAACGGGAGAATGCCTGGAAGTGTTCATCAAGAGTGCAAGGAATCTTTTGGGTTACGATGCGAAGGTTTGTTACTTGCAATCTGACCAGGGGACCGAATTTACCGGAGGGTACACGATCGAAGTCCTCAATAAAATCGGAGCCGAATCCCGACTATCGACTCCATACACGCCCGAGCACAATGGAGTGGCTGAGCGATTTAATCAGACGATCCAGAAAAAGGTGCGTTCGTTCATTTATGATTCGAAACTTCCGGAAAATATGTGGGATCTGGCTCTCGGAGCAGCCACATATACATACAACAGGACTCCGCATAAGTCTATCGATATGGAGATACCTATCCGGAAGTTTGCACCAGAGAAGAGTTTTGATATTTTTCAGTTGAAACGGTTTGGATGTCTGGCTTACATGAAAGTCCAACGAAACACGGGACCAAAATTCGGGAGCATCGGAAAACGAGCGATTATGGTAGGCTACACTCCCTCTGGATTCATCTTGCTCAGACCTGAAGAAGGAAAATTTTACGAGAGTAGAGACGTCCGCTTTAACGAGAAACTTGTTTATGGGGATAAATACCGTAAACAAAGTATTAAAGACTGGGAGTTCGAATCTGGTGAAGTCAACAGAGAGAATTGGTTTGTTGAATTCGATCGAGAAACGAGTGAAAACTCACCAGAGTTCTCAAAACCGGAGGGAGAAGCCAAAAGAAAACGAGGTATGTCTAAGAAAACGAGAGGAAATGACGATGCGGTTGCGAACGAAGAGCTGAACGAGACGGAAAAAGCGCAAATATCGGATTTGACGAGCGAAATGAACGACACTAGCTATCACGCTCTGTTGGCCGAAATCAACCAAGATCCATCTTCGTATAAAGAAGCTATGCAAACGAGAGAAAAGGCTAAATGGCAAGGCGCGATCAATGAGGAATTGGCGTCTATGAAAGAGAATGAAGTATGGACACTGGTTGACAGATCGGAGATCGAGTCAAACCACAAGAAACCCAACGTGATTGACTCAAAATGGGTTTTTAAAAGGAAAAACGATACAAGCGGTCATACAAAATACAAAGCTAGGCTCGTAATTAGAGGCTTTAAGGATCTCAAGAAGTACGACCTCACAGAAACGTATGCACCGGTTTCTCGCTTAGCTCTGGTAAGATCTGTATTTGCCATCATAAACAAATACGATCTAGACGTCGTTCAACTTGACGTCAAAACTGCGTTTTTATATGGAACAATCGATAAGGATATCTATATGGAGATCCCGGAGGGCACAGAACACGACGAAATAACACGGCGTACTAAAGTATGCAAATTGCAAAGAGCGTTATATGGATTACGCATAAGTCCTAAACGGTGGAATATTCGATTCACCGAAGTAGCTAAACGAGCTGGACTGATGTCACATGATTCAGAGCCTTGTCTCTTTACATGGGGAGAAGAAAGCAAATTCCTAATTCTACTACTGTACGTAGATGACATGCTCGTGGCGAGTAACGACGAGAAAAAGATGCTCGAGGTCACGACTGTTCTTAAAAGGGAATTTAAAATCACGGAATTCGGTACTCCAAGAACGTTCTTGGGAATAGAGATCGATAGAACGAGAGAAAAACAAGAGTTTCTCTTGAAGCAGGAAATGTATATTGAAAGGATCCTGAAGAGATTCAAATTTGAAGACATGCATCCGCAACGTACTCCGATGGTCACCACGCAGGTGGCAAACAAGGACCGAAAATTACGGGAGGAAATTAACGAGAGCAAGCCAGTAGAAAACAGCCTATACCGTGAAGCGATAGGGAGTCTTCTGTACCTGGCTAATGCTACGAGACCAGGCATAATGTACTCGGTAAATGTGTTAAGTAGACACCAGATAAATCGAACAGATAACGAATGGCAAATGGTCAAACGAGTATTCAGATATCTCAAAGGTACAAAGAATCTGGGATTAACCTTCGTTGGAAATCGGGACGATATGGAAGCTTACTCGGACGCGAGCTTTGCTGACTGCAAGCGTTCTCTTACGACTAGTGGATATGTCCTCAAGTTGTATGGAGACGCAGTGGCTTGGAAGACGCACAAACAATCGTATGTCGCTTTGTCGACATGTCAAGCAGAGTATGTTGCCATGAGCGAGGCATGCCAAGAACTGGTTGCATTGGACAATTCCTTGAAGCTGATCCTCAATAACTCTTTTTGCCCGATCACACTTTGGTGTGATAATAAAGCAGCTGAAGCTAGCGCAAAAATGAGTGGGAGTGGCAAATTGAGGCACATGACGGAGATCAAGGAACACTACATTCGAGAATGTGTTCAACGCAAATTAGTAGAAATAAAATGGATATCTTCAAAGGAACAGCTAGCGGATATCATGACAAAACCCCTTTCATTCGAACTGCATCGCAGACTAGCTAGCAGTATTATGAATGAGAGAGAGAAATTGCGAACGAACTGAAAATATTAGAAACGACTGAAGCCTGTAATTATTTTAATTGTGTTTTCCATATTGGTTACAGGTGGTAAGAAATACCAAGAGCCGACGCAAGTGCGGGAGGGAGTGTTGGATTAGAGGCGCCCTTGTCGTACGGCCCTGACTTTTCTTTTCCGCCTCTCACGCTCGAGACGCCGGCTACGCCTAGAGTCACTTCGTTGCAAGCAACGAGCGAGTACAGACCACGAGTCCAAACGAGCGATATTTTATCTTCTTATAATACAATATAACGTGTGCCTTTTGTATAAATAAATTATGTTATAAGAAAACGAAGTTGATTTCCTTGGCCCGTGCACGAATCTCTAAAACATTTCTTGTGGCTCATGATTTATTCTTAAAAATCATTGTGCAAATTCAATTTTTTTTTATAATCTAAATTTTATAATCTAGGTTGTATAGTCTAAATTTTATAATCAACTTTTTAATCGTCAAAAATAATGCTGAAAATATCATATGTATTTACAAGAAATTAATATCATGAAAGATTGGAAATAATATTGTCGTCAATATTCCTCATATATGTTCCTTTCATTACTGATTGAAACGTCTACATTATTATTATCCATGTTGTTCAAATACTTATTGCCAAAGAACAGTGCATAAATTGCAGTGTAAAAATTAACATATATTATTTTATACTATTGAGTTTATGACTTTTAAAAAATCATACCCATTTTTCGAGTGGCCAGGGTGGGTATACGTGTTAAGGGGGGGGGGGTTAAGTTTATTTCGCTAAGAAAAAAAGCACAGTTACGATAATTTTTTTTTTAACACAGTTGATATATATTTATTTGTGTAAGAAGTATATAATAAAAGGACATTTGAAGAATATTCTGTACAATTTTCATTAATAATTATGCAGAAATGAGCCATTGACAGCATATCTTTGCAGACACCTCAACAAAATTGCGGTGAACTGCATAACTCATCACTGGATCATCCCAGAAAAAAAAAACCCAAGAAGATTGTATTAGATAATAAGTTGCTTGAGGTAATGCCGTCACGTTTTTTTTTAAATTATTTTGATTCATTTTACAATAATAAAGGTTACAATTTTTTAAATAAAAAATCGCTATTTTGTATTCTAAGTGTGACTAAAAAATAAAAACAAAAAAATAAAAACTCGACAGCGTTACCTCAAGAAACTTATTAACTAATACAATCTTCTTGGATTTTTTTTTCGAATGATCCTGTGGTGAGTTATGCAGTTCACCGCAATGTAACTTTTTTTTGTGGCGTCTGAGAAGATTTGCTGTCACTGGCTCATTTCTGCACAATTATTAACGAAAATTTCACAATATCCTTTTATTTTATACTAATTATATAAATAAATATATTGAAACGTTTCGCGTTGTATCGCGATTGCTTTTGTTCGTGTTTCCTCGTTTACCGAGGAAAACGACGTAGCACGGCGAATATTCCGCCGTAAGATTTTAATAGGGGATTCCCGTAGCCTCCTGAAGGACGATGTACACGACGTGTGCCGGGATTGATGATAAGGATTTTGAAGGTTTTTTAGGAGATGCCTCAGTGGTTTTGAGGGTCTCAGGGACACCTGTCAGAATCCGTCATCATCGGCAGTTGATGTTTCGGATTTTCGGATGATGTGATTGAGAAGGAGAACAAATCTTTGTTAATGTGTTATTTTTGGATTTTGAAAAGGTTAATTTCGAGTAACAGCGTTTACCGGGATGAGGAGCGTTTTGCGAGAAGCGCAGTCGTGTTAGTGAGACGAAGACAGGGAGATTCTGTGAGGTGTCGCGCGCCCGTGTTTCTCGTGCGTGCTCTCTCGCTCTCGTTCGTTCGCTCTCTCGCTCGCGCTCGCACAAACCGCGAGCGTCGCCGTGCACGCTTTGCGCCGGATTCGGGGTCGCTTCTGTAACAGAATGCGATAGCCCGTGAATTTACTTAGATCGGTTACTACATGGCGTTACAATTGGTTGGCACTAGTTGCAAAGTGCAACAAAGCTCACGGTTGCCAACCCGTGTAGCTTACGCGCTAGTTTTCTAGCGTACAATAATGTGCTGGCTCGAGGTGGAATTAATCCCCCCGAGTGCACATAGCGGGGCCGTCCGGAACGGACGGCTGACCTCCTCGGTGCCAAGCGAGGAGGACGAAAAACCGGAGAAGCCGGTTGAGAATGGGCCTCGGCGTACAGCAAGGTGCGTCCGGCACCTTCTGGGCTGTACACTTCAAGTAGATCGCGTGATATGAGTGGAATAATGATCCAATTGTCGAAGGGACAACGGATCGATGTTAAGTGAGAGTTCCCTGTCTAGCAATCACCACGAAGACACTATTCTCGAGGTAGGACTTCCAGCGCAATGCTGGGGCTTCCCAAGAGAATAGCGTATCTATCCCGAAGCTGAGGTCGTTCTAGGATGAGGGCCAGGGCAACGGCAGCAAGGCCTCCATCCTTTGATCCGCGTTGACGGATACAGGTGACTCCACGTAGAATGTTGAGAGAATTTGCGACAGAGTGTCGCTCTGGCTCATGCTCGCCCTTAAATAGCCTGAGGGCCGCGAGGAGAAATTCCATTTCTCCCGCGACGTTTGAGATCTAGGTGGGAAATCACTCCGCCGAGGAACACTCCGATGGTGGGGTTGGTTGCTTTCGTTAGTTTGAGGACCTTGTCTCATTGTACTCATCTCGAGGGACAAAGTATACCCGATATCACTCTCTCGGATATTAGGCGAGCATGCGGTGTGAAGAGGCGTCATGAAGAGAATTGGTCATGTTCTTGATATTGAGGGCATGGTCCCGGAGTACGGGGACGAGCAATTCGGCGGAAGGTGGTAATTTCCGCGAGTCCGCGGAAGTCTCGTTCCTCGCAGTGGGCGGGGCCCCTTGCGAGGCGTCGCGGCTCGCTCCGATTTCTTGACGTGAGAGACACGCCTTCCCGGCGGCATGGCCGGTTACTCAGAACGCTGGCCAGAAATACGCAGGTGTCTCGGGAATGTTCAGACGCTATCGTATTTTGTGTGACGGTGGCTTACCTCTATAGCCGAACCGTTACATGGCCCCTCCAAGGTCGGTGTACCCTTCTCGAGGGGACGACGACCTTAACGCCTATTCCCGGTGGAGAGACGACCCCGTGCACTCTTTCGAGTGCACGCCTCCTCGATGGCGGGGTCGTCGGCAGGGCGTTTGATGTCCGGCCTGGTTGCCGTGCGTCGCCGTCCCCAAAGGATGCGCATTCCCTCGGCGGTGCGTACCGCTCGCGGACCCTCGCGAGCCGGTACCGTCCATACTGGAGTGGGCGGTGGCGCCGGAGGTGTGGGGACCGTGAATTTTTTCTTTATTTTGGAGGTTCCGGGCTCGAACCGGCTCGGCGTCCCTTCGGGTATCCCCATCACCTCTCGCTGTCGCGCTTCGTCCTCCTCCAAGTATTGGAAGTACCACGGCTCCGTCTGTGCCTGGCGGCTCTTCCCGGTTAGAGGGCGATGCGCGTTCCGCTTCCCCGTCTCCGCGGGTGTGTAGGGTCGCGGGGTAATCTCGTGGCCCTCCCAATCACTGCGCGTCTGTGTAGCCTTGTCCATGATCTATCGTGAACTGAGGTAGGCTTGGTCGTGCTCGCGCTTATCTTCTTTCCGATCGGTATCCTAGGAGAGGGGGTATTCCGTGTGTCGCCGATAGGGGCGCAAATCGCTGTGGTGAAAGAGTCCTCGCTCCTTGTCGCTTCCTGCGTGTTTTAGGATGTACGACGACTGGTGAATTTTTCGCGAAATAACGTAGGGCCCTTCGTAGATCGGTAGGAATTTCGCGATCAGGCACACTGCTGGTCGTGAGACGTTGAGAGCTCGTGCAAGTACCTCGTCTCCTACTTGATATTCCGTCGTCCGATGCAGTTGGTTGGTCTTATCCGCTTGCTTCTTTCGTACTTTCCGCATTCGTTCAGACGCCGTCAGTATGAGGTTTTCGTGTGGCATCGGCGTCTTTTGATGCTTGCGCAGGACCTTCTGCCAGGGGCGATTTACCTCCGTTCCGAAGTGCAACTCCCACGGCGTGAACCCTGTGGATTCGTGATGCGTCATATTGATGCACTCCTCGACGACGGGTAGCCATTTGACCCATTCGTTGTGTTTCCCTCTGAGTAAGGTACGGAAAAATCGGGACAGTTCACGATTCGTTCTTTCGACCGGATTGGCTTGTGGGTGACGTATGGAGGTCCATATCCTCCTTATCCCATTCCCGCGCAGGTAGGCTCCCCATTTCTTCGATGTGAATTGGGTCCCTTGGTCGCTTAGGATGGCCTCGGGTTTCCCAAACTTCAGGAAGTAATCGTCCGCCAGCACGTTCCACGTGGCATCGGTGGTGGCCTTACGCAAACCATACAGGCGCGTGATTTTGGAGAATACGTCGATGACTGCCAAGATGTACATCAGGCCGTATCGTCCTTTTGGAAGCGGACCGTAGTAGTCCAAAGAAACCAGTTCACGGGGTCTGGAGGGCAAGATATTTTGCTGATCCGCGAAGCTTCCTACGGTGTAGATTTTATTACGCTGACAGCTGTCACAGCTAGCCAGGATTTGACGGATTATGTGATGGAATCGCGGGAAATAGAAGTCTTCTTTTAGCATCAGGTGGCACTTCTTTGCCCCCGCGTGGCCGTAGGTGGTGTGGCAGTTCAATATGAGCTCACGTACTCCCGCAGCAGGCACCCAAACCCTTTCGGTCCCTTTCGCTTTCTTGAAGAGGAGACCGTCCCGGAGGATGAGTTTAGGGTTTTGCTCGGCCTGCTCTATGAGTTTGACGCACGCCGGATCGCCCCTTTGCAAATCCTTGATGCGGGCTACGGTCGTCGTTAGGGCCTCCACCTGATCTTCGTCCAGCGCGGCTATCCGGACATGTTCCTTTGCGTGCTCTGTGTCAGGGCGACTCAGGAGGTCCGCGACAAGGTTTTTTTTTCCTTCGCAGAATTCTATCGTGGGGTTGTAGTCCTGGATAGCAAGGGCCCATCGGGTAAGCCGTGCGTGAGACAGTCGGCATTCTTTGAGAAAGGTTAGGGCTACGTGGTCCGTCACGACTATCACCGGGGACCCCAGTAGGTACGTCCGGAATTTGGTGAGAGCCCACACGATTGCCAGCAGTTCGCGCTCCGTGACGGTGTAGCGTATTTCTGCTCCCTTTAGGGTGCGGCTTGCGAAGTGTAGGACCATGTTTTCCTCATTGTCAGATTTTTGGTAAAGTACGGCTCCGAGCGCAAGGTCACTGGCGTCCGTCTGTAGGTAGAACGGACGGTTTTTTAAGGGGTACGCCAGTATTACGCTCGCACAAAATTTTGTCTTGATATTTGCTAGGGCATTATCCTCCTTCTCCCCCCATTGCCATTTTACACCTTTACGTAGCAGGTGGAGGAGGGGCGCCGTTGCTTCGCTGTGTTCCTTGGTGAATTTACTATAGTAGTTGATAAGCCCAAGGAAACCCCTGAGTTGTTTGAGATTTCTCGGAGCAGGGAAGGCTCGTATGGCTTCGACCTTGTCCGGGTCCGGTCTTATCCCGTCTCTGGACAGGATGTGCCCCAGAAATTTCGTTTCCTGCTTGCAGAAATAGGATTTTTCGAGGCTGAGGGTTAGTCCATGTTCCAAGAATCGTTGGAAGAGCTCCTCGAGGCATTCGAGGTGTTCCTTAAATGTCTCGGAGGTGCAAAGTATGTCGTCTACGAAGTTGGTCACGTCGTGCAGCCCCTGAAGGACCTTTTCCAGTCCTCTCACCAGACTAGCCGTGCTGGTGGCGAGACCAAAGGGCGTCACGCGGAATTCATATCCTTTTCCGCGGTGGGAGAAGGCGGTGTATTTTCTCGAGTCGGGATGTAGAGGAACCTGCCAGAAACTGGCACGCATGTCTAGGGTCGTCAAAAATGAGACTCGGCGGCATTCCTGAAATAGTTCTTCCGCGGTCTCCATGCGCTCGGGATCCGGTTCCAGGATCTGGTTGATCCGCCTCGCGTCCAGGCACAGCCTGACCCCTCCATCCTTTTTCCGGGATATTAAGAGAGGGCTACTGTAGGGACTTCTTGAGCGCTGGATAATTTTTTGGTCCATGAGTAGCCGTATTTCCTCGTCTACGGCTTTGCGGTAGGCGAGGGGTACGGGATAGCTCATGGCTTTGAACGGTTCATGCTCCTTCACTCTGAGCACGTGTTCGTAGGTCAGGAGCAAACCTGGTCTTTTATCAAAGACCCGCCTGTACTTTGCGAGAAGGAGCCTAAGGTCTTCCTTTTCGTTAGTACCGAGGCCGGTCGTTTCCGATACCTTCAGGTCGATTTCACGGTCCGTGATTTCCTCGGTGGTGAGGATGGATCCGTGATCGGGTAGGTGCGTAGCTAGGTTGGTGGATTGCATTGCTATTGAATGGCCGTGCCCATCCTCCTCGCTGCTGTTGAGCGTCAAATTATATTGCCCCAAATCGATCACCGAGCGTGTCCTGATGAGGAAGTCAATTCCTAGGATACACGGGCTCGTGAGATTGGGGACAATGAGCAAGGTGTGGCGTACCTTTATCGAGAGGATCTCTATTTCGGCGAATATTTGTTGGGTTACCGGAGTCGGACGTCCTCGCGTCGCTCCGGTGACGGTGGTTCTTGTAAGTGGGAGCAGAGGGCAGGATTGGAGCGCATGATGGTTATTAAAAAGGTCCGATGCGATAGCCGTTGCTTGGCTACCCGTGTCCACGAGGGCCTGCACCGGGATTCCGGCGATCAGGATCGCGACCTTGGGGCATTCTCTGGCCCATCTTCGATCCTCCGTATCCTCTGCCAAGAGGTCGCCCCTAACGTCTGTACCCACGCCCAGCGTCACCTCCTTCATTGCGAAGTGGGAGGAGGTGACGTCTGGTCGTTTCCCTGGTCCGGAGGGTCCGATTGATCGGAGATTGTCTCCTGAGGGGCCTCATCGATCTCTAGGCTTCGCATCACCTTGCGATTGTCACGTGTATTATCCGGAAGTTTCCCTTTATCGGGCGGGCCTCGTGGGTACCCGAATCGAGGCAGTTTGTTGTTTCCCAACTGGGATTCATGGCGCGGGGGTTCTTTGGAAAAACCCGCGTAAGGTGGTCGAGGTGGACGGGCCGACCCTTCTCTCTCTTTATTTCCTGGTCCTTCCTCATCGAGGGATGACAGGAGATCGAGGAGATTAGGTATGGAATCTATGCATTTGGCTCTGACAATCATTCGCACCTCCTCCGGGAAGTGTCGTCTCAGTTTGTGAATGATTTCCTTGTCCGAGAGGGGCGGCTGAAGATCTTTTGCCAGCCCGATCAAGGAGAGCGCATATCCGAAGCGGGATTCCTTCTTAAGGGGGTCGAACCACCCGTATTCTAGTTTATTCTTGGCCCTGTACTGCCGATCCTCGCTCCAGAATCGTTCGACGAACATTCGTTCAAACGATTCCCACGAGTGGATGTCGTTTCTCGTGATCTTCCACCACTGGAGGGCAAGATCCGAGAAGCATTGCGACAGTATGATTTTGTAGTCATATCGCATCCCGAATACGCGATGGTATTCGCGTACGTCGATTAGGAATTGCCAGGGAAGCTCGTGATCATGCCCTCCGAAGGTGGGGGCGATGATTTTCATAACTCCCCCGCTGTTGCAGGGTTGAGTTTCTTGACACGGAGCTCCTGGTGCTGATGGTTGGTGTGGCGTGGGGTTGTCCTTGATGGGATTCCCATGTCGGTGCATGATTTCTTGAGTATACGCTTCTGGTAGACCCAAGTTGCCTAGATTTAGTCGTTTCCCCTCGGGGACGTGACGTGATTCCCCCTGCGGGGCATCGTGTCCTCCGGGGGCAGGTGCGCAATGGCGCGTCGACGACAGCGGTTCGTTACCCCATGGTTCCATAGGGGAGTTCGCATCGGGTGGCTTCTGCAGTAGACTCCTGACTTGAACATTTACCGCGTCTTCGAGGGATTCTAATTTTTTCGCGAAGTTGTCGTTAATGGAGATGAGAGTCGCGGTTAGCGCCTTTGCATCCTCATCAACGCGCCGCTGTAAATTCGCCATGATTTCTTTAATAGTTGACATTGATAGCAACTCCTCCTCGGGAAGAGAACGAGTGCTATCGTCTAAATTGTGCGGGTCAGGATTATTGGGGTTCCACGCGGGAAGACCCCTCATCATTTTCCCGCTCGCGTCGTCCCTGCGACGGGCCCCCCTCTCACTTCCCCGCGGCTCACTCCTTGGATTCACCATGAAGGCGTCGGGTTCGGCGGGAAGGCCGGGCGCGAGGGCCGAGTCTGTAGCGGCTCGGGGCGGGAGGTTGAGTGGCCGCCCCTCCTGAGGAGGATTCCCCTTCCGGGCCTCGCTCATAGTGCTCGCTACGCCTCGGTGCGTATAGGGGAGAGGTATTCCTCGCGCACCGCGCGATATGTCTTATTTTATTTTCGGCCCACGTAATATTTCTATTTCGTGGCGAATTTCGTTGTTCACGTCGCCCGTTGGCCTTCGAGGGAAGTCTTCTCTCTCGGCCTAGCGGGTTCTGTTTTGTTTTTGCTTCTGTCTCTCTCCCGACCTTGGCGTGCGAGGATTGCGACGCTCGAGTCGCTTCTCTTTCTCTGGTGTTTTTGCACGAGATTTCGAGTCGCGCGCGAGCGTCGCTAATCCCTCACGGGCGAGAGAAAAAAAAAAGTTTTCCTTCGCTCTCGCTCGCTGCTCGGGAGCGCGGTGGTATTGCCGAAGCGTGGTCTACTCACACTCGATATTTCTTTTGCTCGGAGAGAGCGAGACAGACGAAATATTTGATTTTGGCCACGAGAAATATTGGCGACTCTTGAGAGAGAGAGCGAGCATGCACAGTGTGCGTATGCTCGTTCCTCGTTATTTATGTGATTTGCCTAGACGAAAGGTCGACGTTTAAGCTTGAGATTATTTTTCGGCTCGCACGAGAGAGAACGAGCATGCACGGTGTGCGAGTGCTCGTTTTCTTTTTCCCTTTCGTTCTATTTTATTATGTATGACCTGAAATTGGTGTTTTACTCAGCGTGAGCTGGCTATACGATCTAGTGGTGATTGCAGCGCCTAACTAATTATTCTTAATAATTACGAAAGCGTGTATTTGATATTTCTTGTATTTTTGTACATTATCAGGATATTACCTAAGGCATCGGGCCCCACGTTGGGCGCCAATGAAACGTTTCGCGTTGTATCGCGATTGCTTTTGTTCGTGTTTCCTCGTTTACCGAGGAAAACGACGTAGCACGGCGAATATTCCGCCGTAAGATTTTAATAGGGGATTCCCGTAGCCTCCTGAAGGACGATGTACACGACGTGTGCCGGGATTGATGATAAGGATTTTGAAGGTTTTTTAGGAGATGCCTCAGTGGTTTTGAGGGTCTCAGGGACACCTGTCAGAATCCGTCATCATCGGCAGTTGATGTTTCGGATTTTCGGATGATGTGATTGAGAAGGAGAACAAATCTTTGTTAATGTGTTATTTTTGGATTTTGAAAAGGTTAATTTCGAGTAACAGCGTTTACCGGGATGAGGAGCGTTTTGCGAGAAGCGCAGTCGTGTTAGTGAGACGAAGACAGGGAGATTCTGTGAGGTGTCGCGCGCCCGTGTTTCTCGTGCGTGCTCTCTCGCTCTCGTTCGTTCGCTCTCTCGCTCGCGCTCGCACAAACCGCGAGCGTCGCCGTGCACGCTTTGCGCCGGATTCGGGGTCGCTTCTGTAACAGAATGCGATAGCCCGTGAATTTACTTAGATCGGTTACTATATGGCGTTACAATTGGTTGGCACTAGTTGCAAAGTGCAACAAAGCTCACGGTTGCCAACCCGTGTAGCTTACGCGCTAGTTTTCTAGCGTACAATAATGTGCTGGCTCGAGGTGGAATTAATCCCCCCGAGTGCACATAGCGGGGCCGTCCGGAACGGACGGCTGACCTCCTCGGTGCCAAGCGAGGAGGACGAAAAACCGGAGAAGCCGGTTGAGAATGGGCCTCGGCGTACAGCAAGGTGCGTCCGGCACCTTCTGGGCTGTACACTTCAAGTAGATCGCGTGATATGAGTGGAATAATGATCCAATTGTCGAAGGGACAACGGATCGATGTTAAGTGAGAGTTCCCTGTCTAGCAATCACCACGAAGACACTATTCTCGAGGTAGGACTTCCAGCGCAATGCTGGGGCTTCCCAAGAGAATAGCGTATCTATCCCGAAGCTGAGGTCGTTCTAGGATGAGGGCCAGGGCAGCGGCAGCAAGGCCTCCATCCTTTGATCCGCGTTGACGGATACAGGTGACTCCACGTAGAATGTTGAGAGAATTTGCGACAGAGTGTCGCTCTGGCTCATGCTCGCCCTTAAATAGCCTGAGGGCCGCGAGGAGAAATTCCATTTCTCCCGCGACGTTTGAGATCTAGGTGGGAAATCACTCCGCCGAGGAACACTCCGATGGTGGGGTTGGTTGCTTTCGTTAGTTTGAGGACCTTGTCTCATTGTACTCATCTCGAGGGACAAAGTATACCCGATATCACTCTCTCGGATATTAGGCGAGCATGCGGTGTGAAGAGGCGTCATGAAGAGAATTGGTCATGTTCTTGATATTGAGGGCATGGTCCCGGAGTACGGGGACGAGCAATTCGGCGGAAGGTGGTAATTTCCGCGAGTCCGCGGAAGTCTCGTTCCTCGCAGTGGGCGGGGCCCCTTGCGAGGCGTCGCGGCTCGCTCCGATTTCTTGACGTGAGAGACACGCCTTCCCGGCGGCATGGCCGGTTACTCAGAACGCTGGCCAGAAATACGCAGGTGTCTCGGGAATGTTCAGACGCTATCGTATTTTGTGTGACGGTGGCTTACCTCTATAGCCGAACCGTTACAATATATAAACAGTGTCGTCAACAAAAAATATCGAAAATATTCTTTTTTTATAGAAAATTAACTTTACTGATTCTCTCAATGATTCTGCGCTTTTCAACACAGCGTATTCATGTCATACGATGATTCAATTTTTTCATATATAGTAGAGGATATGTCACACATTATGAAAAATAAATATATCCGACATGCACTGTTCTTTGGCATTAAGTATTTGAACAACATGGATCATAAAAATGTGGATGTTTCAATCTGTAATGAAAGGAACCTATATGAGGAATATTGAAAACAATATTATTTCCAATCGTTTCATGATATGAATTTCCTGTAAATGCATATGATTTTTCAGCGATATTTTTGATGATTAAAAAGTTGATTATAAAAATTAGACATTGCACAATGATTTTTCAGAATAAATCAAGAGCCACAAGAAATGAAATGCAGAACAAAATTGAACATCCTCTTGAAGAACATAATCCTATATTCAACGGCAACGAAAAACTGTCCAACTATATGAGGCCACCAGTTTTTCTTTCACACGATTATTATATGAAGTTTCAGTTATCTTAGTATTGCTTATCGTTATTCTCAAGTACTAAAAAATGACGCTTTTTTCCGCAAATTATGGAAGCATTAAAATTTCATGAGACTAAATATATGTTCGTGGCATTATTAGAGAATAAAGTTATAAGAAAATACCGCTCGTGAAATTTCCATTCAAAATCAGTCGATAAACTAGAGAACTGACAGAGTGGGTAGTCGGTACATGTGAAAACATTTTGCTTGTATATTTCGCGTTCCCGGGTATGGGTGATTCGAAAAAAGTACAGCCGCCAGGCAATATAAGTTGAGCACGCTACGCTGTGGCGAGTTGAGGCACGGTGCGAGTTGACACGGTAGCGAATTGCCCGGCCCGAATCTGAAGAGTGGGGTACGCGAGCGTCGGGGAAATGTCGAGCTGCTACGGTGGCAAGTTGGCTCTGTGTACAGTTTCCCGCTTTGGCGAGTTGAACGGTAGAAGAGTTGTACAGGCAAGTTAACATATTGGCGAGTTGCACCGTGCAGAGCTGACACCAGGGTTGCGAAATTTGAAATAAAAAAGTAATGCATTATTCATTACTTTTATAAAAAGTAATGAAAAATGATTTCACTACCCATTACATTTCATTAAGTAATGTAAAAAAATTCCATTACCCATTACATTATATTTTGTAATGTAAAAAATTTCCGTTACTCATTACATTTGATTTTGTAATGTAAAAAATTTCCATTACTCATTACATTATATTTTGTATTGTAAAAAAATCCATTACTCATTACATGTGAATTTGTAATGTAAAAAATTTCCATTACTCATTACATTACATTTTGTAATGTGAAATATTTTCATTACAAAATGCAATGTAATATATAATGACAAAAAAAATCATTACACATTACCTTGTAATGGGCAATGGACATTTTTAACATTGCAAAGTCCAATGTAATGAGTAATGGATTTTTTTACAATACAAAATATAATGTAATGAGTAATGGAATTTGTTTAAATTACAAAATCCAATGTAATGAATACCGGAAATAGTTTACATTACAAAGTGTAATGTGATGAGTAATGGAAATTTGGATGGACAGATGAATGGATGGATCGATGAATGGATGGATGGATCGATGGATGGATGGATGGATGGATGGATGGATGGATGGATGGATGGATGGATGGATGGATGGATGGATGGATGGATGGATGGATGGATGGATGGATGGATGGATGGATGGATGGATGGATGGATGGATGGATGGATGGATGGATGGATGGATGGATGGATGGATGGATGGATGGATGGATGGATGGATGGATGTCACCGGGCGGTCATGAATTCACCGTATCTGGAGTAGCGACCGATACAGAACTTCCACCGATCCTGATCGGCAAGAGGATTCTCGAGGTCCTTGGGGTATCTGAGCTTACCGCTCATATTCTCTCGGCTCGTAAGCTTTTAAGGAGAGATTTGGTTTCGTCGGATGGATCTCGCTCACACATAAGCGCTTCGTACGTAGTCCGTCTCACAACGTCTTCTGTTCCCGAGTCTATTCTGATAAAAAAACGAGAAATGGGCCGTCTCACATGGAGGATTAACATGGAGTGTATCGAAGCTTTATAAAATCGACAAATTCACGTGAATGAAATGCTGCCGAGTGCCACGTACAATCTACTTCGTCTCACGAGGAAGAAGGCAAGAGCGTGTAGGTTCAGATATGTATGGGTAAAAGGCGGAGTTATCTTTGTGCGAAAGGACGATGGTCAGCCAAAGGCGAAAATAAATTCTCAGGATGATTTGTTAAAACTGGCATGACCATTCTCGTTATAGGAAAAGCGGAAATATCATATCGCATCCGGTAAAACTCGACACGAACAAATCAGTTATTGTTAAAAATTGCTCAAGTCCATGTAAGTTAGAAATTTCAATGATAAAACAAGCATAAGTATACCAGATGCAACTGTTGGTTGGTATGAACTTTCGGGTTAGTGATTTTGTTTATGAACTAGTTCAAGCGTTTCGTTGCCCCTTGTTTTCATTTCTTTCTGTCCCTCTCAAGGATTTTCAGTTAGTTTTCTTATGCTTGGTTCTTGTTCCTTTGCGTTTCGTTTAATACATTCGAACTATCATGCTCACTTTTATTTCGATCTTTATGTTTTATTTGCTAATGTGAGGATGAAGTTACTCTGTTATTCTTGAATAGAGTCTCGATTATTCGATGTATTGTCCTGTGCTTGGTTTTCGCACTTCTTCCTCGTGTTGGCTTGCTTCATCTGAACTTTTATGGGTTTAGTTGTGCAAAAGTGGACATGAAGGTTATGTTTAACTGTTAATAGCGAAAGGTATAAATAGTATCGGTAACCG